>JADGIL010003605.1:0-17781 GCA_020352625.1 Cactoblastis cactorum
TGGGATAAACGTTCTGCATTCATCTCTAAATGTTGTGGGTGTCTTATATTAAGCGGCCTTTTCGATATTTGGCTTCGATATTTAAGATTTTTTCGATAACGATATATCGATATTGGTGGTTCATCGATATCGATAAATATCGATATGTTTTTGGGTCGATATATCGATATTTATCGGTTTTTCGATATATCGTTGCATCCCTAGTCACCACAGATTACACGCATTATACGTACATACATATATAGGTTTGGACTCCGTTACATTTTTTAAGACCGAAAAATATTAAAATGTTCCCTGTTTTTCGTGTTTGCTTAATATAGCGTGCCTTGGGAGAGGTCTTCTTTTGCTTCGTTATAAAATGGGTAGGTGCTTAATTCATAACGCAGTTACAAAATTGTGGCTCGGAAAGTAGGTTAGCTGTAATTAACCTACATCAAATAACGCATTTTTTTCAGTTACTCGTTTCGTCCCTTTGTTGTTTATAAAGTGAAATATCCCTAATAGGGGTCAAGATTAAATAACAATAATGTAAATGTCAAAAGTCGAGGTAAATGAGTACGGAACATTTTTATGATCGCAACCTTGGTGAAGTCGCAGTCTCCTATAACTACTTACGTAAACATATGAGTTCAATATCATATTAAATTGGACTTTTGGACAGCATAAATGACAATGCTCGTGATAATCGTACTCTGTTATGACATTGTATATGAGAATATTGTGAAACAGTTTTATGTGAAAATAAATTATACTTATTTATGACGTTAAAATTAACGGGTTTTATACGATTTTGAAATCTTATTATTAAAAATATTCTACTTAGATATTAAAATCGAATCAAAGATGTTCATGGACATTTGAAGTTTTGTAAACAAAAATGATAAATAGGTAGATTATTTTTTGCATTAATGAGATAAGATATTTGTCAATAATAAAATATGTTATAAAATTTTAATCTGAGTGATACATAACGACAGCTGTCTATCGACAAGTATTAAATATACAAATAGATCCGTCTTATTTTATCTGTTGATTATAAAAATCAGTTAGCTTACTTGTGCCCTCTAATCGCTTGATGGACTGCGCAGACTTAAGATATATCTGCAGTATGGTGTAGAAGAGAAGCAGGATGATAGTGGTGGGTAGCAGCGTCCAGACGAGCGCTGCTGCGTTCAACGCCAGGATACTGAACATCACAAGATAGATCTGGATGCACTCCAACAGAAACCGGGGCAGCAATTCGTCTAAAGCACCTATGTCCTTTGAGAATCTGTTCAGAATCCTCCCTGTAAACAAATATATAATAAAACTAGCTAATGTCCGCGACTTCGTCCAATCAATAGATACTGTAATACCTTGCTCCGTTACAATAAATTATATTTCTCGGGAACCGTACATCTTCCGGGAAAAAAGTAGCCTATCTTTTAATCTAGGTCATGAATGGACTCATCGCTGTGCCCAATTTCATTTGGTAGTTTTTGCGTGATGCGCATACAAAAATACAGACAAACTGACAGACAACAATTCTAAAAGCAATCATTTTGGCTTCTATAGGTCGTACAAAGAGCTCTTATATATTTTTTTTCTTAAATATCAAATGTACAGACATAGCTCAGTTTTTTAATACCTATATAATAATAGATATGTATACGTACAATAACTTGTTATAATAGTAACAAGTATAAATATTGAATGCGAAGAAGCACTTTTACATAATATTAGTACCATTACATTATATATATCAAAAATTTATTTATAATTTAAAAGTTATGTTGGTATATTTTTTGTTATTATCAATTCGTCTTGCTGTGGATATACTGACAGCAAATACAATATTTTTTAATGATAAGTATTCTTATACATTAAGCACTTTAAATAGTAAAGTAGTTGTAGTTACCAGAAGAGTTGTTGTCAAAGAATCGCATGACACCTCTCAACATAGCATGGAACATATCGTTGTGGAGATTGCGCGAGGCCGTCATACAGACTTTGAAGAACATGAAGGCCCGCGCCGTGATGAAGAAAATGCAGCAGATGATGAGAGCCGTGTATACGTATAGGTACTGTGCCGTATCTAGAGGTCCTATATACGCGTGGATGTCCAGGTCTGAAATCGAAGTTTTGTTATGAATTTAATTTATATTTGTATTTTTGCGATTGCATATATCATGTATAGATTTAATCTAATCGACAAGTATTAGCCCATGTACTATAATTATCAAAATTAAAGTTAAAGTAGTTACTTACTTTCAGCGTAAGTTAGTTACTTTCAGCGTCCAATAATCGATTTATCAAACTTTGCATTTTCCTACTGATTGTCAAGGGAAGAAAAGCTTAGACTTCACAACATAAAAAAAATCTTATTTTTATTTTGTTATACTCGGTACTAGATTAATTTTAGCTTATTAATATTTACCAGGGTGGAGTTCGATCCCAGAGAAATAGCTGGCCAAGTTGAAAGTGTTGTTCTGTGTCTTCGGTAGTCTATCAAAATCTTTGGTTGTGCTGTTGCTTTCTCTTTCTTTTAATCTGGTCACTTCATTTGTCCTATAAATAAAAAATAAAATAAGAGTCTCTTTGATCAAATTTGTTTCCTTGTATGTGTGAGTGATATTTTCAAATAGTCGTTAATGTACTGCCTACAGAAGCGTAGTCGAATTAAGCACGACAACCATGGATAATGTTGAAAATCGGTGACCCAGCAAAACTGGATATTCAGATAATATAATATTATTTAGGTAATTGGGTTTACTCCACTTTATTCGTCTACAGTCACGTAGTGTATTAAGTAAATGGAGTTTAATAATTGTTTTATTTTTAACAGACAAGTTATTGCACATGTTTTGTCAATTTTTCATACAAACGTACACAGTATCACAACTTTATCCTAGTAGACTAGAGAATTTGATGTCAATGTTAACTTACTACCTCTGCACGTTCTTTAGAAAAAGGTATTGATTGCCAGACAGGGAGACAACAAAGTAATTAAGTAAGATTCCGTTTTTACCTTTTGGCGAAATACCATTTTGAGGAGAGAGGAAAAATGACAAAAAGGCAATAAAATAGGAAGGAGGCTGCAACTCACCAGAAAGTAACCCAATAGTCACAGAGCGTGGCTGATAGTTGTCCCACAATGAGTAAGATGACCATAAATGCGAGTCTTCCTGAGCGTCCTCCGGCTCTCAGATACGCGCCATATACGTGCCAGCCCATAGAACCTGACTCTCGCTCCTCTTCTTCCATTTCCTGAGCAGGGACTTCACAGCCAGTCGCAGATTCAGTTAATGATGGTCTCCTCGTAGTTGATAGCTGAATGGTATGGAAAACTATTTACTGACGGAACAACATCTTTTTTAATTATTAACAGACACAAAGGTGTTAAACTTACCCTGGCAGAAGTTCGCCTTGATAGTGGTGGTAGAATTTCCTTCTTATTCTCTTCATTTTCATCTTGCATCGAGGAAAGAAGTTTAGCAAAATCTTTTCCTAAAGTTGCCAATTCGTCGTAAGTGCCCTTAGCTTCAACTGACCCCTGCGAAAATATTTATATATGCTATTTTGATAGGTATTTAGAGGTATAAGTAACTTATAATACTCCTTTTTTTTGCTTCAGGGGTTAAAACCATAGCTAAGAACACTCTCGATTAAATCTCGTTTCTAACACAATAAGAATACCCAAATCGGTACACCCGTTTGAGAACAGAATGACACACACACACACACGTCAAATTTATAACACCCTTCTTTTTGTGTCAACACGGTTCAAATCAGTAATTTCCTTGACATATTATATTCTTGGCTGTTTAACTTAGCAAACAAGTTATTTTGCAATGAGCAAGGTTACACTTATGCGTAAGACAATAAGAGCAAAAAATAAGAAAGAATCGTGACAGGGGTATATCACAATATTTATGGCAAAACTGTTGTTATTCGTTTTCGACAGTGTTAACCAGCAGATGAAAAAGGCTTGACTAGATTTAGTATAGCGATATTTTTAATGTAAGTTTGTCGTAATGATACAAAATAACCAAATCAATGAGTTTGTTAATTCCATCACTTCGATTTTACGACATAAGTAGGTACTTTATCAATACCGCCGCAAAATTTAATGGGGTTAAGCGCAGCATGATGCAACGCCGCAGTATAGATTTTAAAATATGATTGTAGTAAATATGTAGTATTTTACACAATTATTATTGCGTTTAGTGTGTTATTTCTTGTGTAATTGCTCATATTACAACGTTGTAAACCAGCACGGCGGTTGTTGAATACTTTTCGATCTGCACTAAAAGCTCACATTGTTCAAGATAACGATGTAGTCAGCCGCCTTGAGGTAGTGCAGCTGATGAGTGACAAGAATTCGCGTAGTGTGCCGCAGGTATCCGTTTATGCACTCGTCGAATAACTGGCGGCCAACGTGCGCGTCCACCGCTGACAGCGGGTCGTCTAGCAGGTATATGTCTGCCTGTAAAAAATGATAAAAGCAAATCTAAAATGGTGTCAAATGTATGATTTATATATTTAAAATGACGCTAAGTAACAAACAATGGGTAAGCAGAAAAGTGTTTATTTCTATATATTTTTAAATTATGAAAATGATTTTGAAAATATGTTACCTATTATATTATTCATTAGGTACTTCTTGTACATACAACTTATAATAGGTAGATTTTTATAATTAGTAAATTTGCTACAACGAGCAGTTTTAATGTTAATTTCCAGTATTTTTTTTGTGTGCAATACCGCTATTTTACCTACATATGTATAGTTCCATGACCAGCAGAGTTCACATGACCTCTCACTTGCACACTATTACCATGATTAAAAGGCGTCATTTAAGGTTAGTTTCTTTATTTTTTTATATACTTGGCAGAAAGAAGTAAACATATTCAATTTTAATTTATAGAAATTTTTTCGAGAAATTATATGCACAAATAAATATTTTTATGGTATGGTTCTTAGAGATATAAATAACAGTGAAAATAGTTATATTTAAAAATTGAAGTTATAATTACTTGTCTGTATACTGCTCTGGCAAGGTTAATACGAGCTCTTTGGCCTCCAGACAGTGACGCTCCTCTCTCTCCGACCAGTGTTTGGTCTCCGTGCGGGAATTGTTGGAAGTCTTTCTGAAGAGCGCACACCCTCACCACCTGAAATCATCAAACAAGATATACAGGGTGTCCTAGAAATCAACGATAAGCCGAAAACAGATGATAGACCAAGTCGTGGCAGTTATTAGAAAAATGTGAAAAAAATTCTTTGTTATGTATTTTTTATATTATATGGATTTAAAAAAATATTGGAAAACTGATGATCCCGTGATGATCATCACATCATCTGTTTTCGGCTTATCGTTGATTTATGGGACACCCTGTATGTATATGAATTAAAAAATTATTTTTCACTTAATTGTAGGAAATTGTAAGAGATATTATATGCATTATATGATAATGCATATAATTTGACTTAGACTAAGTAGTAGTCTAGTTTTGTTGGAGTATAATCATGTTTGACTGTTAGTAGTTACGATTTTATAAAGCAGATAAAAGAAATATTAAACTAAAAGATTATTATTTTGTAAATATGCGTAAATTTTTTGGCACGCACAATATAACTAAGTAAGAATAAAGATAAATATTTATTTGATGTATAAAATATACGAATACACGAGTACAGTTGACAACACGCTGGGTACAACCTTTGTTCATTTTTAGGGTTCCGTAGCCAAAGGGTCAAAAGGAGCCCTATTACTGAGACTCCGTCCGTCACCAGGCAATAATTCATGAACATTAATAGCAACACAGTTGAAATTTTCACAGATAATGTATTTCTGGTGCCACTATAATAACAAATACTAGTAAATAAAAGAACAAACGTGACTTTTTGCAGTTTTCGTAAATAATGGTACGGAACATTTACTGCCCGAGTTCGACTCTCACTTGGCCGGTTATTACCTCTTTATATTTTTTAGAGTTGTACGGTAAGCCGAAGAGTATGTTCTGGCGCACGGTAGCCACGAACAACCAAGGTTCTTGACAGGCGTATGACAGTGGGCCGCAGAGATGGATCCGGCCGGAAGTCGATCGTAATTCGTTCAGGAGGAGTTGCAACACGGAGCTCTTTAACAAAGAAAATTTTAATTATTTCTCCCTCGCATGATACGTACCACTTTTAATTGTACACCTGTTTAAACATGGAAACTTATTTTGAAGTCCAGTTTTAGTAGATATGGAAAATACCTAATATATCCATACATATGTTATTCACCAATTTATTGAAATAATTTCTTAAACATTTTGTATTTGTTTGATTTAGGCCATATTTGTGATTACGTTTTCTTTAACGTTGATGTTGGTAGTAATTATAAATAGTATCTATGTTAATTATTGACTGTTTTGTTCAGTGTTCCAAAAATTTGAAGGACAGAGTTGTGTAGATGTTGTGTAGCTGATATTATGTACTGGATATGATACACTACATAGGACTTAATACAATACTCTTTATTGCACCAAAAAAATTACAAATAACAAAAATAATACAAAACAAAGAAGTAGTTGGTATAAAGGCGGACATCACTAAAGCAATCTCTTCCAGTCAACCTTTGGGTGGAGGAAATAGAAAGAAAAGTATAGGCGCAGTATAAAGTAAAAAAAAAAAGGAAATAATTAATACATGTTCCAAAAAAATTCGGAATATCACCGAAACTCTTTCCTGTCAGACTGCAAAAGTCAATCAAAGAAAAGGGCTAGAAACTGTAATTATCATAGGCGATGGGCTAACAACCTGCCATTATTTTTACCCGACTGCGGCAGTAGGGGGATTATGTATTTCGGGCGTATGTATTAGGTATGTATGTAGATTTCTATATAAGTACATATGAGGTATCATTCGTCATTACAGTGCGAGTGACACTGGGTACATAAAAAATGAAAAATGGCGAATTTATTTATATAATCTAGCTGTTTCTTATCATACTTAATTATTAAAAAACTCAACTGGCGGGACAAATAAATCTACGAGATATCGATGTATCTACCAATTTGCCCCGCTTGTTTTCTCCTTTTTAGTTAGTCATCAGTATTTGCAGTTGGACTTTATGTTTGTTTTTTTAATAATTTTATTGAATCCCCATTACACCAATAAGCTCGCGACTCTTGGCTCTGTCTACCTCATAAGGGATGAAAACATAACACAAATGTGTAATACTGTAGAATACACATTAGTATTACCGATAAACTTCTCTTATTTCTTACCTTGCCAGATCCAACAGAGCCAATGATAGCGCAGAGCTTGCCTTTCGGTACGGTAATGTTAATGTGGCGCAGGGTGACTGGGCCGCTGTCAGTCCAGCTGGCTGACACGTCTTGGATGAGGATGCCCACGTCTGGACTCACAGGAGCGGTACTGAACTGGCTCAACAAACCTTTTTCGGTGCAGTCGAAACCTGCAAACAATTAAAATGCAAAAAAATCATTGCATTGCAAAGAGCACTGCCTCATTGCAATAAAATATATGTATAATTTAAATAAATTTAATGAAAAATTATTAAAAAGCAGGAATTTATTGACATGACGAAATTATATATATGGAGGCACCTGGTTAAATACTTTTAATCACATGAAATATAAAAGCAAATTTATCGTAATATATTTTAACGCGTACAATTTTACGTTTATGTTGGATTTAAAGAAATAATCTTAACGAACAACGAAAATTACATTTTCATCTAAAACAGTAGTAGTACTTTATATGCTCTATTAACTAATTGTATTGAAAAAAAAAATCCTTCTCATATCAAATCAGGTCTTACGCAATAAATATAACTTACCGGGGTTGTAAATTCCCTCTTCATCAATCTTTTTGAAAGTATTAGGTCTGAGGTCGACTTCGCTCAAGTTTTTCATTTTCTTATTTTCCACCGACTGCACTAGTTTGGCTATATCTACATCGGGTACACTCCGTAGATCTTCCCTTTCGTCTGTTTGTAAATAACAGTGTATTTAAAGTAACAACATCTATTTAAGAAGTAGGTAAATCACAACAATATATGATAGAGCAACTAAAACATTTAAGAGATCTAGATTAAAAAATTGTCCTAGGGTATTGCTCTTCCATGGGAAAATTTTTTGCTTAATGTCTATACTTATTGATTTAAATATATCACATCTTGTTTATTGATTTTCATTAATGTGGTATATTTTTTAACAATATTAATAATAATATAATACTTGAATAAAACTATAGTTTAAATCGTAAAATGTTATAAAAATAAAATCTATATTCCCAATTTACTTAAAAATATCCTAAAACCAAAAGGCAAAGTTAAAAAATTTTATGCGCATCGTGATCAAATCATTAAAAAATATTGTCTGTAAGTGGGTCGACACCGCTAATTAGCTTCAATAGGACTATAGATTAAATAAATACTTTTTTTTAACACTCATCGAGTCATAGTATTAAATATTAATATAATTAAGAAAATATAATTATTTTATCAGAAAATAATACTAATGATGGCCTGACAATTATAATTATTTTATCCTTATTATAATTAAAAAAACAAAAACAAAATAAGTATCAATAAAAACAACCACAACCGATCAATTGTAAACTACCATGCACTTTTGTTAGTAAAAAGCAACACAATATGTACTCATGTAAATGTCCGAACAGGAAATAAACGAAATAGCGTTTGCTTGTTTAAAATTTAAGAACATTCAATAAGTACACATAAGAACGACTTTGTATGTCACCAACTACGACATACTTAGTATACTCGTACCCATTAACACAAAAGCCTCAATGCGACGTACAGACATAAAACACTCCATCATTATTGAAAATGAATTCGGCAACATGACGGCTATTGACAATTGTAGAATGTTTGTCATTGTGGCCAACGGGAACGCCTGTGGAAATCATGTCGACTAATCAAATATCACTTTTATTACACTGAATTCTAGGATTACTTACTAAGTTAATTACATACTTTTTTCATCCACTTCGAAGGTCTACCTTGAATACCGAGAAAAATAATTGACAGTTTTTTTCCAATTAGTAAGTAAATATAAAATAAGGACTTAATAATCCCTTATACATATTAGAATCAATTATAAAATATTATGAATTCTCTGTTAATGGCATAAAATTTAGATACAGTTTCATGCTGGACTAACTACATTATTACCATGCATATATTCAAACGTAGGAAGCACATGCGGGTCTTACTGCTGGCATTGGTGCAAGTTAGAGCACGGCTAAGTGCCCCAGAATGACATTGCAATTTAAGAAAGACATGCTGAAATATTAAAGGTTAATAACAATAGAAGACGAGTCTTAGCTCTAACACGAACTCGTTTGGTCTGTTAGTAATCTATAATTTGGACTACGGGCTCATGCATCGGATACCATGCTGGGATTGTGGGCCTCACATACCCAATAGCATGAATGCCTCGAGGCGTTGGACAGAAATTAGAGCCTCTGCCAAAAACGAAACAGCGTTCGACATGATAATTGATAGAGTTCCTTGTAGCGTATTGTAGAATTGCGCCAATGGAAATACCTGAAAGTAAATTTGTGTAGTGCTCGGTAGTGGTATATGATTTTTATACCTGTATGATTTTCAAACAAAAACAGTGGATTTTTTTACTCTGCGTTATGGGTGAACACTGCTATACGACATAGACTTGATTTAAGATTTAAAAATAAATAATTTATAAAAATAAACAATTGTATTCAGTCTTTAATAGTCCGTAAAAAAAAATCTTCCATCGAGAAATCTATTGGCCCACATCGCTATTGTAGTGATGGTATAAAACTAATTAACTGACAATTAAAATAAATAATAAATGTTTTGCTACTTACAATATCAGCGGTGACTTGGAAACCAAATAAAGAGTATGAAAGCAGCGTGATGTACAGCGTGAGTCGCTCTGTGAAGACCATGAAGCTGAGGTATACTCCTCTCAGGTAGGACGCTGAGGTGATGCAGTTTATCTCGTTTTTACGAGCGGTGGCTACTACTTGCTCAAATGGCTTCTCCCAAGCGTACATTTTTATAACCTATAAAATAAAAGCGAATATATACGTATATATACGAGATTTAAAGTTAAGATTTCGAAATTTACTGCACAAATAGGTTAATGGAGAACGTTTAACTACTAGTTTAAGAACTTTGATATCAAATTCCATAAAGTAAAAAATATATTAAGGATTTACTTAATGAATACTTTGAACTACAGTGTAAAGATTATATGTAAGTATATATGGAGGTAAAGGCGAAAGATCACTGACTAACTAACACATTCGTCACAGAAATCCCAGAAACTACAAGTGTTTGGACATAGGCGCTTGCTAAGGCGAGATTTTCCCAAATTTCCATCTACTCAACAGGTATGTGCCGCGAGCGTAGCCGCTGGAAAAACCTAGATGTATATAAAGGCGAAGCCTCGATGGCAGAAACTTTGTCAAATAGTATTACTTAATGTTAATCTATCCTATTTTTGTGTACAATACTTTAATAATTTAAGTGGAAGTTCTATCTAACACTAATAGATTTTTGCAGAGGGTGACTAACCTGCATGCCACTTATGATTTCGTCCATAATGCGAACTCGCTCGTCGGTTTTGCACGCGGTTCTCATTCGCAATTTTGCAGCCAATTTACTCATATATGCTGTAAAGTTAAATAGTCTGGATACAGAGAGAACCCAAAACCTAAATGTCTCTGATATGTTTACAATTACAATAGCATGGTATGTTTTATATTAATAGAATAATTATTAATACTTTTATATTCAAACATATACTATTAAGCACGTATTTCATTTTTACATTGCTTTAAATCTAAGAACTAAACACTACAAAAACTCATCTACAATTTTCTGATATATTTAAACTCATGTTATCCAGCAAAACTTGAGGATATAAAGGATTTGAGTTTAATAAGATTCTCTAAGAATTATTATTTATACTTTAAAAAATTAATTTTAATTAAAGTTATATTGTTTACTAGCTAATGCCCACGACTTCGTCTCCGTAGATTTTACGATAAATTATATCCCTCGGGAACGTTACATTTTTTTGGGATAAAAAGTAGCCTATCTTTAATTCTAGGTCCTAGTACATCGCTGTGCCAAATTTTTTTGTAGTTTTTGTGTGATGCGCGTACAAACATACAGACAGATAAAAATTCTAAAAACAATAGTTTATAGGCTGTAGGCCCTATAAAGAGCCTCTATAAATCTTATTTTTAAATATCACCCATATACAGACATAGCTCAGTTACAATTTTATTATATGTAAGTATAGATAATTTTTCTAGTTACGTACATTGAACAGGAATAGTCTGAAGTACAATGCCAATAACGCCGACAACGGCTGCGACGCCGATCTTGATGTAGATGAGGTAGCAGATGAGGATGACCTGTAGCGGCAGCAGCCAGATGAAGTGCGTGTAGATGAACGCATAGTCGAACCGGTTCACGTCATTCGACAGCAAATTGACCACTTGCCCAGCAGTTGTTTGAGCTAAGGCTCCAGAGCTCATACGCATCACCTGTACATACAAATTGTACCCTATACATACATACTTCAATTGCGTTGAAGGTTAATTTCCATATCATCTACGGTGCGAATAACTAAAGTTGCGAAGTGAGTAATAGAATCATTGACAAACAAACAAACAATAAATACTCGTTTATATTGCCTTTTCGTATTTTTTAGAATTATTGATTTTTGTAATCCAACCTATGGCCAATTTCAAGAAACATATTCAATTACCATGTTCAAGTATAATACACGCAGTCCAAATTCACTGAATGTGGTCGCTATCAAAAACACGTTAAGTACACATTCGAACCTTTAAAAAGCTGTGTTTATTGCTATTCAAGTTTTAATTTCCATTTTATTTAATTATATTTGCGTAATATATGTATATATAATTATAGTAGTTTTTATAATTTGCGCACATACTTATACATATTTTTGTAAAGTTGAGGTCATTCAGAATCATAAACAATAAAATATCTACTATTTAAAAAAATCTTCATGTTAATTTTCGAGGAAATAATAATATGTACGTCTGTGGTTATTTTTTTGCATCTAATGTAGTTACTTAGTTTTTTCTACATTGAAAACATTTAAATCTCATAATTCGTAGAACCTGTATTTTAGAACTGTATTTTAGAAGTTAGAACGCAGACGTTTTGGTAACCTCCTAATATTTAAAATATAAAAATATGTTTGTAATTCGTAGAAATTATTTTCCATTACTAAATGCTGATTGTAAGCCTCTAATCTGATTTGTTCTCATTGAGCTCTAGTTAAATATGACCAGGTCGTTTTTAAAAGCTTACTTTTATGGCATCTCTTTTCCGTGTACTCACAAGGGAAAGTTACATATTTTTATTTACATATCTCAGTTGCTTCCTCTGCACTCATTACTTTCTTCATACACACTCTTCAGTGATGGATGATTCTAAAATCTCTCTTTTTAAGGAGTTATGAAATTGTGTTGGAATAATTTACCTTTCTATAAATAAGAGAGCAGGCAGCGATGCGAACTTTCATTCCAAACTGCTGTGTAGAGTAAGAGCCGTGGTGGTTGAGGAAAGCTATGAAAAGCGACATCAGGATAACAGCCGAGGCGCAGTAAACAGCCTGCTCATATGACATGTCCGTGCCAGGCTCCCAGTACGCCAACATCATGCTCAGAGCTACAGGTTGGAAGGGCCTGAAATTAATGTTTTTTTAGTCTCCTTCTGTTTAAATCCTTATTTACTCAGAGTTGCAGATCTATACATACTTTGTACTAGTTATGTTCTGTGATCATGGATTCAATTTATAAAATTATTTGTGCCCAAGATAATTGTGAAATCAAATGGTAGGTTGTACTTAAAACTATTTTAGCTTTTTTTTTACATGGAATTTAAGTATTTACAAACAATCTTGCTGAAAATAAACGACTCAAATCCATTGTTGTAAGAAGGTACTATGGAATTGCAATAGACAAATGTGTCATCGAAGTGAAATACAAACAACAACAACAATCGAATAATTTTATAATTATAATGTATTTTCACTTAGTGAATATTCAAATTACAGAATGCCTTATAGTGTTTCACACCCTGATTTTATATTGGAATCTAGTCTTTTGAATTTTTAAAGCCAAAACCAGAATAAATCGGGAATTTTCAAACCATTACGCAATATGGATCCTATAATCAATGAGAATCAATAAACCCATTCCCAGACTAAAGTAGCGGTAACAAATGTATTACCCGCCGATGAAGATACATACTGAGTGGTACGGTGGCTACATAGTAATGAGATTAAAATTGAGTAAAGCATGATTTCTAAGAAGAATCAAAAGCTCCGACAGGGTATGTTACGAATTTTTATATTTTTAAGCAATACTTGCGTATTAGAATGAATTTGTTATGATATCTATTTAAATATAATAAATAAAAGATCTTTGAGGACAATTATATTATTTCAATGTCAGAGTTATTTTGCTACTGCTTTTAAATTACAAAGTTTTAATAAATATTCGGTGTAATAAGTTATCTAGTAAGGTTTTAAATATTAAATGAGAAAATCAGAACCTCACTGGAATAATTCTGAATGCATTATATTCTTATAGATTAATACGTCTCTTTTTATTAAATGGATTACTAGATACAGGCAGTTCTTTAATTATTATAAATATACCGGAACACTATGTAGTTCCGCTATTAATATGTACTGGTTCCATTAAATTGACAATTAATTTTTTATTGCGCAATAGATTCAGGTGGTTTAGTGAGTGGACCTTTTCATTGAATTACAAACAACTGTAAAGCAGCTAATGTGTTCTAGTCATGAACAAGTCATTCATTACAAATTATCAAATGTACAGAAAGGCACTGTTTTAGTCCGGAACAGGATATTTATGCTTTTTATTTGATTTTCTCTACATTTTTAATGTATTTGTGTAAAATATTCATCCAATCTAATGCTTAGACTATGATACAGTTAGAAAAATAACAAAATATATAGGATTGACATACGTAGTCGCTAAAAATTGGTGTTGCGTCTTGGATGTTATATATGTGTACTTGTTATAAAATATAGTATCTTTAAGTTAGTATCCCATGACACAAGTTTCGAGCTTACTTTGGGGCTAACTCAACATGTCCTCATATTTTTATTAATTATTCTCCTCTGGATCTGTACAGTTTTTATTTTTCAAACCATTTTAAAGACATTACTCACTTAAGCAGGAGAGCCTGTACCAGGAACATGAATCCGGAAGGAGCGTAGCTCATCCAGAATGCCTTCGTCATGGCTCGGAGCAGCGACGGCTTGCGGCCCTGCTTGTTGGCCAGTGCAATCTCTTCTAGCCATTTCCTGTTCACAAAAGTAAACAATAAGTGTGTAAAATAATTAAAAATTTACTGTTAAGGTTACGTCAGGATGTAGTCGCTGTCTTGAACGCTGAAGCATCAATGCCTGCAGGTGCAGTTGGGAAAATGCTCGGATAATAATAACCTACTATCGGATAATAATAAGGAATATAAAATAAACAAACATATTATTTGTTTCTCACACTTTGTATAAGAAAATATTAAGTTTATTATATTTTTGTATGTTCAGTTGATATAAACAAAGCTGTTAAAAAATTAAAATTTTAAGTACTTATGTAGAAGAAACCAAGCTTGAATTGCTGGCGAAAAAATAGCTTTGTTTGAACCAAGTTTATTTTTTGCGCAAGGATTGTACGAGTTAATATACTTTTTATATTGTTATTTTGAGCTACTCTTTGTATATGATTTTTATGATAATTTTGAGATGTCCTTGTCTGTTCGAAGTTGTTTTAAGTCGGGACGGTTGGAATCCTGTATAATGTACGCAAATTCATGTAAGAACATGCCATATCTTTGATGGAGTTTTGTAATTGGTTTAAAGATAAAAAGTCGTCACGATTTTTCTCGAAATGTTACCTTATATAAATTTGGCATTAGTTAAAAGGTTCATCAGTCGTATCGTTATACTTTTTCGTAATGTTCTATCGTTATGTTGTAGGCAGACTAATTGTTCGAATTAATTAAAAAAAAATACATATTATTACGATCTAATTAAAATAAGGCATGTAACAATTTCTTTATAATTTATGCTTTTGTATACTTTTAACTTACTGAACACCTATATAAAGAAAGTATGGGACCCCAATTATATGTTTTTCTTTTTTAAGAAAATTTGAGTGCATTTGACCTCAATCTTGCCTGATGGAAAGCAACGATGAGATCTAAGGTGGTGCACGCAAGCTCAAATAATGCCTGTTCACTCTTGCCTTGAAAATCCCTATGTATGTATTTTATCTACATACTAAGAACCAAAAACAAGCTCGTGCGTCATTCGAGTTCCCGAGCCGACCTTATACTTTATATATCTTAACGAGTACATGGCAGTGTGTAAATCGACGTGTTGATTCAATGATATCATTATTTTTGACTTTTAAATGGAATGTACGCATCTTACGACTGCTTTGAAATACGGCGTGCTCAGCTTCCTACTTTGCCTGAATACTAAACCGAATATTTCTGATCGAGTTGAAGATAATTTTTAAATAAAATTTTGAAGGTAAATTTAGTTGAAAGGATATGTAATTGTTACATTTATATTTCTTAGGGTTTACTATTAGGTTATGTCTAATGTATGTTTAAATGAATATGGTAAATACAATATGGGCATGCTTAGCAAAAAAAAAAACACTTGTCACTTAATAGATATCTATTAAGTCAGGGTCTTAAAAGGCAAAAAAATCCTAAAATTTTGGCTCGACATTTTTAATTTTAACATTTACGTTTTAATTAGTGGCTCGCAAAGTGTCAGAATTAATAAAATATGCATTATATAATATCTAATATGGGACTAAAAGTTGGCCGTTAAGATCATCGACTAAAGTTTAAAAGTCCGAAAATCTGTGTTTTGTCAGCATTTTCTTTTTTCATTATGTAATATTCATTTCCACCACTTTTATAGGATTCCACAATTAATTTACTTTCCAATCAATTAGAAAATGGATAACATCATCTTGTGCGTCATACGAAGATCGTATAATGCGGCATGACGTGACCTGTCATTTGATATTGGTAGATATTTTTTTAATTTTATTAGACTATACAAAGCTGCATACACATATATTAAAATTATTTTATGAAATCGGCTGATCATCAAGAATACTATTAAATAACTTTTCAATTATTAATTTATTAATAAGTTGAATATCTATAAAATACTTAGAACGCAAAAACAGCTGCTCGCATGTGACCAAGCAACTAAATCCCGATTTCATAACTTCTATCGAGGTAATCCACAATTTTAACTGCTCAGACTAGACTAGTGCTTAGATAATTATGGAAATTGAACTAAGTTAGTAACAGTAAATAAGAGAATAGTACTATGAAGTCAGGCTATGTATGTTGAACAGTAATCTATGGTAATGCAAATATACATATTAATAAGAAATCTTCAGCTATCTGGCAAAACGTTGGTTCGACTGATTTTAGGTTATAAATTATAAGTTTATTTGCTAAGTCCCTAATAGGTTTGGGCAATTACCCACCAAACATTTCAGCCCATGAGGCTAACAAAAAAAACAGTCGCTAATGAACATTACTAATAAAAATTAAGTAATACGTATCAATCGTTACACTTAAATTTATACCACCATCATTAAGTTATTATTTCTTTTTATATTGCAATTGTCTAGTAAGAAAAATGTATACGTACTCGATAAAAACAACATTAGTGTATTTTTTTCAATAATGATTAATGTATGTATTAAATAAGTAATATCGAAAACGTATGTAAATAAACTAAGTGAAAGCTACTTATATGGATGCTCTTGAATAAAAAACCGGAGTGTGTACATTCTCTTATCTGGTTGGCACACTGACGACTTCTATGGGTATGCCTCGCAATAAGAGTTCCTAAAATATAACTATGCGTCAAGCTCAGATAGTTATACCAGTTTCCTGTAAATTATTATAACGGGCCTCAGACAGTTGACAAAATTTGACACTAAAATAGAACTAACAAAAAGTATGCAATTTGATTACTCACTTAATTTTTGTGAATTCATTACAAAAAGTAATTAAAAATTGTAATTAATTATTATATATTAAAGATTGTCTTATATAATATTTAAGAAAGGTTGGACAGAGATTTCAACGTCTACACCTATATAAATAAGTGCGCTGTCCAGTCGATTTCATTCTTATGGTAATCAATTTAAATTTTTGTGTGGGCAATCCCTGCGATACAGTTTATCCCCGTATTCTTCTAGGGGATAAAAAAGAATGAATTTTCCAATTCCTCTTTAATAATTTATACAATATGTGATAGTTGTCTATATTGAATATAGATAAAAAAGTATATCTGAGAACGGTAAAAAAATATTTGAAGTGGTATCAAAAACGTGAACATTTATATAAAAACAAATATTACAATATTTAACTTATGGTTACTGTATTGCTGTTACTAGAGGTTACCTAACGCTTGCTCTTTAGCAAATTAGTATAGATTGCCACTTGGTGCTTACCATTCAGAAACCCTTCCACGTGGATTCAGAAACCTAATAAAAATATTAATCCATATTTATCTATGTCTATCCTAGTCCAGCGAAGGAATAATAATAGGACGGGGAAAAAGTTCCATCCCCTTTTTTAAGAAAAATCAAAACATTTTATAATCTAGATTATTGACATATAACTAAAGAATGAATGAACCATTTTGA
>JADGIL010003620.1:5531-19451 GCA_020352625.1 Cactoblastis cactorum
CTCGCGTGACTTTCAATGATGTAATTAATTAATATTATAATTATTTATTTATATTTATAAATTCGACGATAATTATTTCCATTAATAGGCAATATAATTTTTTGTTTTTCAATTTTGGTATAATTTCTGGGAATTCTGTTTTATTACTTTGTAGGGGGAAAGGAGAGAGCTTTTTAATTAAATAAACTGTCAAATACACGATTTAATTAAAACTTTATATTAAAATTTTATTTTTTACATTTACCGATGAATCTTCTTTCATATATATTTAGTTAGATTGTCATTTCTAAATATTCGGCTGCCTCCGAAGTTCAGTGGTTAAAGAGGGTAACTTGTGATTTGGAATTCTTACGTTCAAATCCAGCTGGAAAATGGTGAATGGTGGCTATCAGCCGCCATGCTCCGTGTGGGAGAGCCAGAGGCCCAACTTCCCTGTCCTCCCCATTTGGGGAGGTTGGGGGTTTTATTAGGCCGGCTGGGTTGGGTTTTGTTGGGGGTTTTTATTAGACGCTTCTGTGACCCCGCGGGTGTTGCGGGGTCAGCGGTGATCATCTATCCTAGGGTAGGTTCTGGTTTACCTATTCTGGGCTACCAATATATGGGATACTAACTTAAGGATATATTTGATAATAAATTCACATATAGATAAACATCCAAGACCCAGGCCAATCAGAAAAAGTTCATTTTCCATCATTACCTGACCGGGGATCTAACCCGGGGCCTCCTGAGTAGCGGTCAAGTACGTTAACCGTTACACCACGGAGGTCGTCAATTACGACGGAGAATGTTAGATGATGATATTTTATGGGTTTTCACCATGAACGAAACCCTCAGTACGCAATCTTATTCACTTTTAACAAGTATTTCTCAGCTCGTCTTCGGGATTCAATCTTCAGATATTACTACGAATTTTATGGGTTTCATCCAGTGAAACAAAATTAAAGAAACCTTACTATTGATGTCATTCTTATTGCGTACCAATGACAATAAGTATCTACAATCGTATTTTCGCAGAACGCCAACTTCGCATAATGACAGGCGCCATCAAAATAACACTTAACTTTTATGATTATGGACTAAGTATTATTGATTATTGAGTTAGTCATTTTAAGAAGTTAATCATTTTAAAAAGATGAATGTACTCAAAATCAAACAATAAAACATAATATTAGATTATTAAATATACATATAGCAGACTAGTAGCCGCCCGTGGTTTTACACAAGCTGCTTGCGTTCTCGTGGGAGTTGCAGAATAAAAGGTAGCCTAAATCCTCCTTTGATAAAGGAACTATCAATAACTGAAACAATTTTACAAATCGGATTAGTGGTTTCTACGATTAGTGCGTTCAACCAAACAAACTCTTCCGCTTTATTAAGTATTAATAACACTCCCCTATTAAAAAAACCGCATCAAAATCTTTTGCGTAGATTTAAAGATCCAAGCATACCTACATAGGGAGGGACAGATAGCGAAAAGCGGCTTTGTTTTATAACAAGTAATAATATTAGTATAAAACTAGATACCCCTATACGAAGGAAACATGACTCTACAAAAATCGGCGCTTTTAAAGCCTTTAAAATTAGCAAACGACTAGAAAGAAATCATTGACCTACACAGATGTTTAAAAGACCTAGTTAATATTATCAATAACGAAATACCAAAAAAAAATACTATTTTACGTTTTATAAGATTGTATTTTTCGATTTTTCAGCGTCCTTAATATACTAGTCCAGTACCAATAAAAATGAAACCACTTTTATCAATAGTTTTTCAACTAAACCACGGATATTCAGACAAACTAAAGTGACGAAATTATAAAAGTCATATTTCAATACGAGTCCCTAAAAAATATTATTAATATTTGGTCTTTAAAAAATAAACTTAATGAAAAATAATTTCATTTTCCAAGAGTTCAATCCTTTCAAACAAATTGTTTAGTCATTTCTTATTCCAATTATTATCAAGCCAAAAAAATAAAGAGATTGTTTAAATATTCATTATGGAAATTTTTCCTGTTTTTTCTTCCTAAAGAATCATTTTTGGAGGTAATATAAATAATTAATAACACTGGATATTATGAGTTGCTTCTAAAAAATTTTTCTTGTTCAAATGGAACAAATTATATTTTACAACAAGTATTGTTAAAGTATATTTAAAATAAGCTATAAAAATAAGTAAATCTGGATTAAAATATCTGATATTAAATAATGTGGTATCCATTTACCTCGAATGAGTTCTCTTTTTTATGGAAGAGGGAGGTAAACGAACAAGCGAGTCACGTGATGTTAAGTGACCACCACCGCCCATAGACAAGTGCAACGCCCGCGGGTCACAGAAGCGTTGCCGGCCTATAAAAAACCCCCGAAATGTGGCCTCCGGCTCTCCCGGGAGAGAGACTCGGGACCCGGGACTCACCGGACGGAGCATGGCGGCTGATAACCGCCATTCAGGCGTCGGTTTTCTGTGGGAGTATGGTACTCATGCTGCAGGCTCATACCACTAGTAAAATATGTGTGATTTTTTTCAAATGTATGTTCTTTTTCAGGGCCATCGCCACCACCTCTCAGCACGCCTTCTCCGACTGTGAAACAAGAACACAATGAGCTTACTGTCTCTTTCCCTCCCCTAGAAGACTTGTACAACAACACCCCGGAGAAACACTTCGGTACAGAGAACAACACGATTGTGACGTCACAGACCGGCTCCACTGCTCTACTGCCGTGTGTTATAAGGAATATCGGCGATGGAATTGTAAGTATTGTTATTATCTTTCTTTGTTGTGATAGGAACTTTAAAATATATTGTTACATTTTACGCACGGTGGTCTGTAAATATTTATAACGTGCTTTTAACGGTTTGATCCCCGGTCATAATGGACAATTACACTTTTCTGATTTGCAACTTTTCTATTATTATATGTTTTCTAAATCTGTCCCGTTTTCTAAATCTTGCCAGCTAAATTTCGCTCACTGCCCAGTGCCAGATTGAGCTGATATTTATCATGTATCTTTATTACTAGTGACAATGCATTATTATGACAAGCGTGAGCTAATGGTGCACCCAGAACCCCGCAATGGCTAACTGCACGCATGCATCGCCACCAGATGTTTCTCTTGACATTAAAGCCTGTGTCAAAAATGACATATTTCTAAAAATCTTCTTAAGACTGAATTATAACACAAATTAATTAGACATGCGTTTAACTTAATTTATTAAATTCCAAAGCTAAATTTGCAAAACGCTAAATAAAAATTCCAAAGCTAGTTGTACACAACGACTTCTGATCTTAAAACTGAGATGTACCGTAAAGTGTACGGTAATAATTAAATTGATAAGTTTGAAGATGTCATCAAAACTTTTGGCCATTAAAGGATTACCAATTTGAAATTCTCAAGTTGGAATCAACTGGAATTTAGAAGCTACAATACAACTGTCAACAGTTTTATAATGGACTCTCGAAATAGAATTGAAATATCAGTAAAATTGAGACGTCTATAAACTTTTGCGATGAATTTAAGATATATTTGTGAATCTTCATTGAATTCTTACTTGTTTGAATAAATAATTAACCGTATTTGATTTGATTTGCTTCGGAAAGCACGTTAAGTAGTAAGTCCGTAATGCCATCTAACTTTTGTGTAACCTATCCAAGGAGTGGTTCTGGTTTACTTTTTGACAAAACCAGTATTTACGTAGCGGATCCCAGGCTCTAAAGTGTCACTGCTGAGGATGCAACTGGGATGGCACTCTGATAAAATAGAAAATATATCATTATATTACTACACTAGATAAAAAGTAAATTGAGTACTACACGTTAAGCTAAGCTACTAAATAAATGTCGATCTGGATTGGATTGAGAAATCACTGGCAGGTTCCAAGGCAATATTTTAACCTATAATTCTATCAGTCGGATTGCGAGAAAATTAGATTACTTTCGCGTGGTCTGAAGCACTATAGGCAATTTGTACTCTAATAAGTATGAAATCCTATTTTCCTAAATCTACTTTTGACATCACATCGTAGCATTTTTATAAGCCTTTTCCATATTATTCTGCGTTAAATTTAGTTTAAAATTTTGTCCATTTCGAAGGCACGTTCTGTATTTAAAAATAAATGCAATAATTTTAAATAGTCAACTTTTGAATTTAGAAGTATTTTTTTACCACCATTACCCAACAGTCAAAATTCGAATTTAGAATTAATTTTCTTTTAATTCTAACACCTTTCCGAACAAGGTCAGCATTCTTCAGCAAGCTTTGTATTCGTTTTACATTTTTTGTAGTCTCCTTGAGTTCAACCAGTATTTACTAACAACGTTATTTACTGAACTCCATTCACGTAAAACTTAGTTACCTACTGACTTCACAAGTTTTCTACAAAAAGGAAGAGAAAAGTCGAAATTGGCTGTATAAATAAAGTCTCGGCAACAAACTCATAGAAACGTGGCGTTGTAAACATATGGAATGAAATTGAATCAATAAATCTAATTTAGTGCATTTACTTTCCGTCGGATTTATTTGATGATGCGTTATGTATGTATATACCTACTTTTATTACGTATTTATATTTTTTGTTAAGAAAAAGATGTAGGTGATGATCAGTGGAAGTGAAAAGTTAACAATAACAGAATTGTGACTTATCGCTTTTTACTGCCTCCGTAGTCTAGTGGTTAAGGCATGTGCCTTATGAGTCTTGGCACGAACTCGTAGGTTGAATTCCACTGGAAGTAATTTTGTTAAAAAAGTTATTTTTAATCTGGTTAAGGTACTGCAGGCTTGATTTACCTGATTATCCGAAAATAAAGTGGTTCCGTGCTACGGAATACACGTTAAACTGTGGGTACCGAACGCCATCTAGCGTTTGTATAAACCTATTCTAGTAGTGTTTCTGATTTACCCTTTGGATTGCAGAGGTCAGATGCTAATCGCTCTGTGTAAGAACCAGTCACCTCAGTTTAGGTAGCGGACCCCGGTTCTGAAGCGTCACTGCTGAGGATGTCACCAGGATTACGCTCGGAAAAAATACTTAGATAAGCTTTTGACTAGAATCACCATCGACAACGAGGTCGTATCATATCGAAAAGTAAAATAGTTGGAAATTGTTTAGTGTGAACTGTCTTATAGGGTTCCGTACCAAAAAGGAAAAGCTGGATCCTATTACGAAGAATAAGATTTATTTATCAGAAAATTTAAAAACATGCAGATTACAGTATGAGCATTATACTAATGATCCCACACTAGGCTAAGCCTGAATCTTTGCTAATCGAAACTAAAACTTTGCTTTTCGTCGTCTGACTTTCTGTCTATCTATCTGTGGGCTGTATCTCATGAGCCGTGATAGCTAAACAGTTGAAATTTCCACAGATGATGAATTTCTGTTGCCGCTATAGCAACAAATACTAAAAACAAAATAAACTGTCTAACTTTTACGGTACTTGAGATACATCCTGGAGACAGACAGAAAGACGGGTAAGGAACCCTAAAAAAGCGGCTCAAATTAAATTAACCTCAACATACATACGCATAAGAAGCCTCGACAAGTTTCCCAAGTTCCAGAAAAGAAAGTGTGGAAACATGTTCGACCAACAAAATCTAATATAAGTCACATCCCGTCTCGTAAGTTCATTTTGGCGAAACGCCTGCCTATCAACAAGATTGCGTCAAGAACCTACTTTTCCACTGAATGTTCGACCGTTAGGCAGAATCTGGACTATTAGGGATATCGACCCTTGCTCTTAGACACAAAAATATGATTTTATGGATGGAAAACTACATTATTTATATCGTATTTACTTTCTCAAATATTTTACAAAATTTGCAACAATATTTTCCTATATTTGTATTTAATTTTAACTCCACATAAGTTCAGCTTGGAAGGAATTGTTTTGTGTATTTTCAACAAAATAGTTTTGTTGTTCCAGTTTTAACGACTAAACTAATGGCGCAACAACGTTCAACCCTAATTATGGCAGCAAAATTGTAACTGTAATTACGAAAATTGTTAGTGTTTCCAACCTTACATTTTGTTTAACTATTTGATGACGTTTTGGTCGTGAACGACACTTTGATGTCGAATTCTAACCGACTGACTTGCATTGGCTCTGAACAGAGGTCATTTTTAACCGTTGAGGTAAAAAGAGGGGTGTGTGTGTGTGTGTGTGTATGTCATTCTATCTGTGGCGTCATAGCTCCCAAATGGTTGAACTCATTTGGATAATTATTGTATTGTTTAGGAAAGTGTCTTAATCGAGGGTGTTCTTAGCTATGTTTTGACCTCGGACACAAAAAGATGGGTACTTTTGTCGTGTGTTTTGTTATATTGTGTCGGAGCTTATTAATTTTTTTATTATATTTCTCGTTTCATGCTTTCTTCTTTTCAGTGCATATAGTATTACTAATGTTGGCAGTCAGCTCCTAAAATTTTAGTTTTATTCAGAGCTATTTTTTTTATGGCAGAGAGAGGCAAACGAGCAGGTGGGTGAAAAATTGTTCTACTGATTTAACTCTCGTCCATTCTCTAATAATTCTGAGCCATCACGCGCCCCCGTCTTAGCCAGCAGCACTTATATCCTAAAAGGTGCATGCAAAATTTGGGACCCCAGCATTTGTAGTTTCTAAAATGTCATGATATAAAAGTGTTATAAGTAAGGCACATTTATTTAAATTACTATGTTAAGCCCCAAACCTAAAAATATGATCATTTTTCTGTAAAGTGCCACAAAATATATACCGTAAATTGTATACACTTGTAGGAAGCTCACTTTCCTTGTTCAATAAAATAAAGTGTAAAAATAATTTAGTAGAAAATATACGTATAATATTATTTAACAAACATACATACATATGATCATGCCTCTTTCCCATAGGGGTAGGCAGAAACTACATTCATTCACTTCCTACGGTCCTGACATACTTCCTTCGCTTCCATTATATTCATCAATCTTTTCATGCACGCTCGTCGGTTAAGGGTACTACTGACCTGCCCTTTTCTAAGAACGTCTTTTATTTGGACAAGATAAGGTCTTCTAGGCCTTCCCCTTCCAACGTTCCCCTCCACTTTACTTTTATAAATTCTTCTTGTCTATCATTGTTCTATCACTCATTCTTTTCATATGTCCAAACCATTTCAGCATAACCTTTTCTATCCTTGTCACATTCTCTTTCAATCCACCTGTTTCCCTTATTACTTAATTCTTAACTCTGGCACTCAGCTTTACTCCAATAGATTCCTAAATTTTCGTGATGCCTTGTGAATTTTCAATGACCATCGTTTGAACCGCCATCTTTGCTGAATACTTGAAATTCAATTTGTAGAAATGTATTTTCCATCCCATTTTATAAGATTCACTAGGCTGCGAACATGCGAACGAGTTTCTTCTAAAATGCTTCCTTGGCATAAAATGGGATTGAAAATATTTAAGTTGAGTATAGTTTTTGAATAATATTTACTTTATTGAACCAAAATTTTCTGTTTTGATGAGTTAAAATAAGTTAACGATTATTGAGAGGTACAATGATTGACGTTTCCAATTCATGGCCACATTCATTTTAATTATTTATTTCATCAATTTGTATTCAAAATCAAAATCTTTTTTAGGGAATTAGACCTTCAAAAGCAATTTTTTTTATGTAAGAACGAAATGAGCAGCAAACGAGCAGGCGGTTCACGTCATGTTAAGAATTAAACTTTAATCACGTCAGTATATAAACATCTTCATCTAATCAAGCTACAGACTACCAGCATTTCAAACGACCATTACAGAGAAGAAAAGCCGAAAGATCTCGAATTTTGGTCCCAGAAGAGCTTCTATTAATTATTTAATATTCTTGTATATAGTTGTATATTTGACGTACTAAGTACGTCATTAGCTCTGTTGCATAACCTATCTATAATCTAAGTGCATAACAGATAAATGTCAATCAAAATTAATGTCAGAAAATTTCTCTAATTGTCAAAATTAAGTTTTTCAATTAAATAATCACTTCCTGTATAACAGCATTTGTCACAAACTGGTTATTTAACATTTCAGTAAGTCACTATATTAAAAATATGTATATGTTTCATTTATTAATATAAATTACACATATACAGATAACATAAATTGAAATGGAGGGAACTAACCCATAAAGCACACTAGAATAAGGTGGAAAAAGTTGAAGATGATGCAGCTGGTTTTACGTGATCAGTCATGACTTTCAAATAGTTGCGTGTAGCTTTGTATAGTTCAGTGTATGAGGAAGTGGGTGAAACGATCCCAAGTGGTCAGACCGATCAATCGTCTGATGCTCGCAATGGCGGCAAATTAGATATAAATAATAATATTACGTGCGATGTTCTGTCGAGTTTATATGTGTATGTATAAAAAGGCGATTTTATTGTGGGGATTTGGACTATGACTGACATAGTAAGAGCAGTTATGGACTCAGACGATTTTGCCATACAAATCGCAATGCCATTTTGAATTTTAGAGTACATTATAATTATATATTTATGCTAGCTTATGTCCTTGATTTCTTCATCTTGTAACTTACTATGGTCAATATCTCGGATCCTAAGCGGCGTCAACTTTAGCTTTTATATTTTAAATTTTAAAGATATTTTACTTAAAGTTACTGTGTTAAGTGTCTGTTTAACCCTTTAGTGAACAGTCTACCAAAATATGATATCTTTAGTATATAAAAATTGTTTAAAGATAACCCTGCCCTAAGTGACAGACATATGATTTATTTTTTGGATTAAAAACGGTTTTATCGTCTTCGTAATTTTAGTCGCAGAAAGTCCACTGCTGGCTATAGACCTCTCCACTGTTGAACAATTAAAAATGTAGAATTTTCAAATTGCAGACTGACACAATAATTTTCTTTACTCGTATTTGTGTTGAATTTAGGCCAAGCTTAAATCATTGAAACAACGACGTAAGATGGCAACGTTTTATTTTGTGGTAGATGTTATTTAAGAGCTCATTAACCAAGACCTTTATATTACAAATTACTTGCTTTCCCCAACAAAATGTTTGTTTAACAGCACATTCAGCTGTAATTAAGTAATTCACACGCATAATTACAATTAATTAGCTAGTAGATTCCCAAGACGTATACAAAAGAGAAGATATGGCGTTCAGTTGAACTCGCTGAAACAAAAACTTGTTTTATACTTCAAACATTAAAACACAGTGGTATTTCTGATCAAATGTTTGAATATTATTTAGTATACTACTATAATTATATTGAAGTTTTACCGCCTTTTTTAAAATGTTTAAACAAACATTTATTATATTATATCTCAATTCCAAAGATGTGATAGCTTTTTTGTAATTTTTATCACACAAATACATATGTTGGTTGATCACTTAACATCACGTGTCCCGCCTGCTCGTTTGCCTCCCTCTGTCATAAAAAAAACGTGTTCCAAAATAATACATGCTTCAAATATACATGCAAAGCTGAAGTTTATAAATACAATATAATACAAATTTCCACACTTTTTTACATATATTTTTAAGCATAAACTATTAAAATCCTCCATAGACCATGCACGTATTAAATCCTACTTATTTAAGATTTTTTTTAAATTTTAAAACTCCCGCCCTTCCCAAACGGGGAAGGCGGGGAAGTTGGGCCTCTGGCTCTCCAACTGACCGGACGAATGGCAGCTATCAGCCGCCATGCTCCGTAATTTTCCGTTATTTTGTAGAATAAATGCAGCATCTACATTTTAATTTACATCAATAGCACAAGCTCAACCTAACCTTCGTTAAGCTCAGGTAAGGTACATTTTTACGATCATATTAACCGGAATTATTATGGTTTGTACTCGTGTTTAATTTTCCTCTACACGGTCGTAAATTTTAATTATTAAGTTTAAAATTGTTTTCATGTAATAAACGTTGTATACTTTTTCTCTTTTGTGAGACTTCCGGTGTTGTATTAATATTTTGTTTGTCTATATTGTATTTTATATTACAAATATGATGTTATTATCAAAATAGTGAAAATAAGTGTAATTAAAAACAAAAATGGTGCCTTACCTTTTATTTTTAAACATATAAACAATTACACGAGGAAAAAAGGTACGGTTATGTCTAAAACTTTACAAGCAACATTAAAAAGGTATTATTTTACGCATCGAAGCAATATATCATGAAACACAATGAATAAAACGTGAACGACCAACGTCCAAAGTGATTACCCAAGAAAAGAGGTCTGACAAAGTGAATTCTAACAAAATATAAAACCAAGGAGCCTCAAGCTACTGTTTTTTGTACAGAAAAAATGAGAATGCTCTTTTTATTTAGGCCATTATCACTTAACAATCTAAACTTAGAACGTTGACTTTTTAATATTATTCGTTATAATTATCCTCTTATCCGCCGCTTTTTATTGAGACTTGTGCTTTTATTATCTGCGAAAGACTCCATATTTTTTTCTTTAATACTGGCCATCATAAAAAATAATTTAATATTTTTAAAAACTGTCCATGTCTGATTTTAAAAATACTGAATTTCAATAAGATTTCTTATAACGTCAAAATTAACTAATTTTTCACTCAGATTAAAATGGCATATTTAGACAAATGTATACAGTTACTTTGGTTTATATGAACAGAATCACAGCACTACTGGCGGTCACTAGGTTGAACTAAATATCTACAGCAGGAATTCAACCGTCATTGGAAACGACCTAAGTTTTAAACTCTTGGTGGCTGTACTCCACCACAATCAAACTAGCCGTGTTAGAGGTTAAACTTTTAATCTCATTATGCTGAAAGCCTGGTAAATATTTGAAGCAATTGAAACATCGTATAAGCTAGAGCGAGACGCGAGTCGTTCAGTAGACTGGCCATAGAATTTATATAGAGACTGGCATAGCTTATACGATATTTGAATTGGTTCAAATATATATTCTATAAATACATTTTTTGCATAAAAAGTCAGTTAAAGTTATGAAATCGTGGGAAAGCCGCCAAGAATATTCCTTGCAAACTTTACTTCAATGCGATTTTAAAGGGAATACAAAATTTAACCTACAAATTCCGGACCGCTATGGTAACTACTTATTACAAATTATATGTATATTAATGCATTATGAATTAATTTCTGATGCGCCTTTAGATTCGTTGTGTTATGTGTATTAAAACAATGTAAATTTGTCCATATTGTGTAGATAATGTCATGGTATTTTTGAATATTGCCATCTTTGGAGAAAATGCTGTAATATAATTTCTTGCGTCACCTTTTTTTCACTTTAAAAGTGGTACTCGTAGCAAGATTATTTATGAGTTAATTAATTGCCCTTATTGGCCTTAATAATTTATGAGTTTATTATTAAGGCCAATTAAATGTTTGCTGTGTTAAATTAAAAAATAATTATTCAAACTTCAACAATATTGCTATAAACTAGGCAATTTGTAGTCAAAACAAATATTTTGAATCTGACGTTAGTGTAACTTGTAAGTTTAAATGACACTGCCAAATGATTTATGATTTTATCAGTAAAAGTACTATATAAGATTGTTGATTTATTTAAGATGTGCATTTCACTTTTAAAAATATAAATATTGATAAAATGAAATAGAGCTATTTATTACTTCCCCAACAACACATATAAAGTGGGGAAACTTGAAGAAGAGGAAACAATTGAACCACAATTAGACCAGATTAAGAATTAGATAGATGAAGATCGCCATAAGTATATATAATAACTGTATAACTTTTTTCAATGTGGTTACACGCTTCTTGTAGAAGTCATATCTACTTCCAATACTCCTTCGACAGACCTATTGATGCCGGTGTCCAATAAACTTAATTTAGACAACTGTTTTCATCGAAAAAAGATACAATAAGAATTCGTTTTCTCTAATAACGTCTTTCGAGAAAGGCGTCTCTGAAATTGTAAAAAGGCTCAAATTAAATACGACTTTAAATTGGTAACTTTTTGAAATAATTACCAGGTTTCTTATTAACGTTATTAATGTAATAAAAGACATTACGCCACTTTAAAAGATATTAAATTTTGTGAAATAATCATTTTGTATCTTAACCTGGCCGAGGATCAAACGACGCCTACAGGGTAGCGTGCGGACTGACGTGTTGATAACGAAACAAATCATCCATTTATTTTCAAGTCTTTTCTATCTTTAAAAGTAGAATGGATTTATGCTTTAATCAGAATACATGTACGAGTTTTGTACTAAGTATTCCAGACAAAACTAATTGGATGTCTGTAAGAGGTAGCCAAAATATCCTTTAAATTTAGCAATGGTCGTCCGTCTTACAGCTTAATTATCTCGTCTTATTTAACTATTTACTACCATGTAGAAATGTGTATACGATAATATTTCCAACGTGGTGGACAAAGCCAAGAGCTATGTGACTGCTAACCGTAGTAGCTGAATGGTGGTTTCAGGTTATTTCGTGTTTTGAGCACTTTTCCGCGATTGACTTTTACTATCTGCGCGAGCAGAGAAGCAGTTGGCATACATAATTGCTACGTTTTTCACTAGATTTCTGTCTGGAATGAAAATTGGAGAATGGAACTTCTAGGCTGAATATTTTCTAGAACATTTTGTGTCGTACTTGTATTGCAGTTTAAACCAAGGTACATTTGAAACATTGAAGTTTCCTATGTACCTAAGTTTAAGTTTTCATTTACATGTTATTCGTCGTTATGTGCCTAAAGCAATCGAATAACCAGACACCGATCAAATAGTGTTTAGACGGATATCTTGCAAGCTAATTTAGAGGTTTGCTTTCTCTAATCTTAGTATCTCATAAAACAAGTTTCGAACTTAATTTGAGAATAATTTGTGTCATTTGTTCTTATAAAAAAATGTCTACGTTTTGCTATAATACTAATCCAATCTGTGTGATTTGCCTTTGTGAATGTCAAAAGTTATTATCAGAGTTATTTCTAACACCATGGAAAATAAGCAGTAGCCTACATCGCTTTAGAATTTGTCAAATTTTATCCAAATTGGTCTAGTAGTTTTTGAGTTAAAAATAATAAAAAGTTCTTTGTTTTGTTTATAATTTAGATCATTTAAGTACTAATCTAAGGTTTATAGTGACAAATCACATCAATTAAGTAAGCTCCAAACAAAATTCGAAACTTGTATCATAATATACTAACACAACAATTCTATATTTACTATTAAACTAGCGACCCGCCCCGGCTTTGTACGGGTTTGCAAACCTTACTTGTGAATCCCCTTTTCTATTAAAAAAAAACGCATCAAAATCCGTTGTGTAGTTTTAAAGGTCTAATTATATAGGGACAGACAGCGGAAAGCGACTTTGTTTTACACGATGAGTCAAAAAAGGTAATTTCCCATCATGTTCTGATCGGAGATAACAGTGGCAAGAATTTTAATAATACGCATAAATGACGTCATATTAGATTTAGTGTATAATTATTAGTAAAGATGCACAAAACATATAACTCTGACGTCATAATAATATTAAGTGTTGCCATAATATAGCCTATACATTTTGAATTACCAACAGACGATCACGAACAGATATTATGATACCACTTATGCAAGCAGTATTGCACATTATGCATCTGGACATAACGATTATTGCTCCGTAGCAAACACTTCTCGCTTATTCCCCAAGGATATAGTTAGGTAATTATGACGGTCATTATATAATACTGCGACAGTAAAATTAAGATTGAAGGCTAGCTTGTTGAGTTTTAGAAATAAAAATTGGATTCTTGTGATAATCATCGCAACGTCAAATATTTAATAAAGTATTAAAAATTAAGAATTACAATTTAAAAAAGATGCACAAAAGATTTATTCCCATTAATTTAAAACGAAACTTTAATTATATATTTTCTGAAAGTAATTTCTTCGTTTAAGTAAAAATTTTGTGTAAATAAAGTAGCTCAATGAAGACTTTTACTATCTGCGCGAGCAGA
>JADGIL010003621.1:0-16899 GCA_020352625.1 Cactoblastis cactorum
CCTTCCTGACCTGACCGGGGATCGACCCCGGGACCTCCTGAGTAGTGGTCAGATACGTTAACCGTTACACCATGGAGGTCGTAAAAATTTTATAATTATGTAAAATCGGGTTGCTGTTATTATACAGCCCCTTAGTTGGTTTTTAAAACAAGCAATTAAATTAAAAATTTAAACACCCCCGACACAACACACACGTCCAACTTTTAACACCCTTTTTTGCGTCAGGGGACTAAAAACATACGAGTAGCTAAGAACACTCTCGATTAAGTCACCATTCTAACAAAATAATAATAATTATACAAATAAGTTCACACGTTTGAGTACTATGATGCTACAGACATCACACACGCGCGTCAAACTTATAACGCTTTTTCCGCCAGGGGTTAAAAAATGTGGCAGATACGAAGATGAAGGTTATTTAAGATATATATTTAAGATCTATTATTATATAATTAATTTATTCACCTATTATAAAACAACTATTTTTTCACTTTAAAATCTAACCTTAAAATATTGATTACAGATATCTTTATCAGATATTATAAATATTTAAATTCATATGTATGCATATTATTCTTATAAATTGTTAATATATATTTAAGGATACTTTTAAATTGATCACTGAAGTTTAACTGAAGTTTAACTCAGACACATAGACGCTTAGACGTTTAATTTGCATAAAAACATTATAATTTAAGATAAATTGTTAGTAACCTTAAAAAACCACATTAGGATACGTCATATACATAGTTCTTTTAGATTTTAAAATAATACATCTAACTTAGTTAAACAATACTTACCAAGTGTAAATTTTATTTTTGATTTTTCAGCACCATGTAATATCTGTTTTGGTATATTGGATTTGGCGATATCGTTTTCACGCTGAATGTTTTTTAACATCAATAACATGGTAGACACCTGTAAGGGAGAGGTAAAAATTATATTTACGGCAATAGTAGTGTAAACAAAATAATGTTATGCATATATTAAGACACGACAAGTCATGCAGTCAAGTATGTCTATGCCATGGCAATAAATTTGCGATTTTGGGTAGGTCAATGTACTGTTGACTGTACGTGCAATTAGTAAGTTCAAAATCCTTATTAAAAATTTCCATTTCTAGAGTCTCTTACGGTTAAAATAGCAGAAAGTAAGTCAAAAATATCGTATAGAATAGGATAAGCGAAAAACGTGATTTTCCGGATCTTGAAATACATATATTTAATGCATATTGTATATAGTAAATATTGTGTACGGGATTACCTAACACAAAAATATACTTAGTCTCAAACTTAGACGTTAACAACGTACTTATAATTGACAATTAATATAATTAACAAGCAAAATGTTTATAAACAAAAACTTAAGATACATTTGAACTTTCTCATGCAATCTACATATATATACATATTATAAAATTATGGGAAAAATAGGGTTTTATAGATCCAATAAAAGCAACAACGATTTTCTTTCTATTTTTTGTATGGCTGTCTGTATGTACATTTGTACGCGCATCCCGCTAAAATAACTATGTAATTTATAATAATACTGATTCAACATGGAACATTAAAGTTCTAACTTAAAATCGGCGTATGTCCCGAGATTGATAGTAGTAAGTTACGGGTTCGAAACTTATGTTATGAGTGAGTAACTCAAGGATAATATATTTTTCAACGATTATATCGTAATGATGCATGCCACCAGAAAAATAGACCCTATGGATAACGGAAGGTGTAGGCGCAGATCGCGAAAGAGGGGACGACGTTGGCGGTTTTCTGAGTGATTGGCAGGTAGTTGCTCTGAATAGGTATATGTCGAAGGAGAAAAGCCTTTGCCCAGCAGTAGGACGTTTTTATTGCCCTTTGAAGTCAAAGGGCAATAAAAACGTCCAATATCAATCAGAAAAATAAAATTTTCCATTTTGCCCTGTCTAAGGATCAAACTTAAAACCTCCTTAGGGGACGGAAGTCATCCAACTAGTTACGTTTATATATTTTTTAAATCAATCCCTAAATAGGAAATGTCTCATTTACAAAATTACGTTTCATATGAATAAAATTATAGCTAAGAACTAGTAAAAAAATATAATTAATTTACAAACGTGTTCACGTGTTGCATGCGTCACTTGAGCGACAAATGTATATATAGCAAATATTATGAATAATACAACACATTTACTAACATGGAATTCACTCAATTAACGCAGACTTTGGATACAACTCGTGTAAAAAGTTTGGTTCAAAACCGATCACTAAATAACTGGCCAAGGGCGAGTCGGACTCACGCTCATCTATAAAAAAATGTCGCGTTTCTTGTACGAGAGTCCCCCTTAATTTTACATTTTATGTTTGTTTTTATCATTTGTTGTAATTGTGGCCACAAAATTACATCAGCTGTTAAAATTTCAACTGTCTATCTGTCTTAAAAATGTTTTGAGTGTCTAAGGACCTATTAAAATTTATTCCTTAAAATAAAATAAGTTATTCTTTCTTCAAATAAATATTATAACTAAATCTTTTTTTAAGCTCACGGACCTTTACCAAAATCAAAAACTTTATTATGAAAGTATCGTGTGATGAAAAATAAAAAAGTAAATGTCATTTTATATGTCAGTTTGACACATCATTATCCAATGAGCTTCGAAAGATGAGTGCTGAATGTAGTGACAGTTACAGTTTGACAAATATGTCAATTTGACACACAGTTATTCAATGGTATTCAACTTTTTTAATTGTTCACAGCATGGGAATATTTTATACGGGCGTAGTTCCGCCCTTGTTTGAGGAATTCAATTCAGTATATTATTTTTAAATTAATTGGTAAACCTAAAAAATTTAATATTTTTTATGATAATCAGGAATGTTATTCCTATTACCAGACAAATATTCCAGCGTTTTTTAAAATTTCTGACATCGCCCTTTGTTTACGTAGTATAGCATACAAATATTGATTAATCACTCCATTCATTTTAAATAAGTCAAAACGCAAATAGCTTTCTTTAATGTTATAATTTCAACAAATAAAGAAACATTCAATTTTCAATTAAAAAAAAATTTCATACCCTAAAATTCCAAAAGAATTTTTCACTTTAATACCAACTTTTATAATTGAATTTTTTTTTTTAAATAATGGTAAGGCATTCCGTATTTTAAAACAAAAGTGCAATAGACTTTCAATGCATGACCTTTATTTTTAAACTTTTAAAGTAACAAAGGAATTTGTTTAATGACAAAATTAACTAAGTATTCAAATGAAACAAATTTAACGGATTTTATCGCGGTTTAATCACTACACACAAAGGAATTTTATACTGTTTTAAGTTCTCTATGTGTAACTATTTATTGAGCTCCGACGTTTCGAATACTTTTCAGCATCTATCTTCACGGAAGACTGGAATGGAAGACTTAAGAAATAATTATTAACTAAGTATTAATAACATACCTTTTAAAGAACAGTTATCAATGACGATTGCTATCCTTGGTCGTACTTACAAATGATTAATATTGTTATTTTTTTCTAAATATATAGCTTCATCATACACACGCACAGCACATATAAAAACCAAATTCCAAATGACGACAATCGTGTTATAGTGGTTGGTACCCGCTGTTTGCCTTGTTAGGGCAAAAGAGCAAAACATACGAGCTACTTTTCGTGTTTACACGTTGCGATTTTTTACAATATAAGTTTGAAAAATATATGTCTCATACGAAGTTCTTTTTTATCTATCAATCTGTTTTGTGATCTATACATATAATAAAACTGAAACCCAGTTTTGTCTATACATGGAAAATATTTAGGAGCAAAAAATCTTTTTAGGAGCTACAGAAGTCAAAAAACGATTGCTTTTGACGCGGACGATGTCGCGGAAATAAGCTAATAAATCTAGACACATTGATACAGTTATGTTAAATCCAAAATATGAAGATAAGTTACTCTGTAATATAGACCATCAAAATGTGGTGCGAGTCTGAGATAATGAGAGCATGCTTCGTTAATTCAAATATACAAATCACACAGATTTAGTTAGCCACAAAGAGAGTTAGACAGACATTTTACTACCTTAGGAGCGATTGATCAAAAAATGATCTTAGGAAATCTTTACGATCAAAAACTTTTTTTTTATCCCTCCATTACATGTATAGTGTTGCTAACTTCAATTTTTTTTTCAAAATCATATTGCATAATCTTGTAGCCAATCTTGTAATCCAAAAAGCCTTACGGACAGACGGACATGACGAAATTATAAAGGTTCCAGTTTGGTCATTTGGCTACGGAACTCTTAAAACGATATCTTCATTAACTTGACGGCAATTACAGATGATGACATTGCTAGCACGGCTCTGTCAAAATCTCTTTCAATTCGTGCCTCGTCCTTACCAATATATATAGGTGGTAATTGTACCGAATCGCAAAGAAATAGAGTGAGAGTAATTCTAGTACCTACACTGCACTATTATATATTTACTAGCGACCCGCCCAAACTTCTCTTGGGCTTAAAAACCTTCCTTGTGAATCACCTTATCAATTAAAAAAAACCACAACCAAAATCCGTTGCGTAGTTTTAAAGGTCTAGGCATACCTATATAAGGACAGACAGCAGAAAGCGACTTTGTTTTATACTACGTAGTGATTAGATGTGAATGAACGTAAACTTGTAAACCTCCCCCCCCCCCTCACCCCACTTCGTAGGCCTGTGATTGTAATAGTCAACCAAGAGTGAATCACGAATTGATTTTTTTTTTTAATTAATCGATAGGTAACGCGACTATTGACTTTGTCTAACTCTGTCTGTATTCCACCAAAACTGAATGGTACTTAGAAGTGTTTTAACCAATTGTCTCTCCGAATTGTTAGATTGATTCTGTAAACAGAATTCAGGTGACTCAGCCAGCATGCACCTATAATTGAAACTAATGCTGTTTATTTAATAATTAATGTAATTATTCTCAATTTGTTGTTAGTCTCACGCTTAGAAGTGGTATGGAGCCACTACTTGTAATGGTGTGGAGCCAGCTACAGGCTTCTTTTTAGCCTGTAGCACAAATGGGCCAGCTCATCCGGGGAAGTACCACACTCCCACAGAAGACCGACGCCTGAATGGCGGTTATCAGCCGTCATGCTCCGTTCGGTGAGTGGGAGAGCCGGGGGCCCAACTTCTATAGGATATACTTTTATAGTTTGAGTGGAATTTATACTGTAACTTCAACAGAGATCTAGATTAATAGGTCTAGGTTGGTTCATCTTAAGTCACTCACACTTTTTAAGTAGTCAACAACAATTCTGCTAAGTGCAAAGTCTTGTCATTTATAATAATTATTTGTAAAAAAAAAAACGTTCGTATAACCGGGTCTAGCAGTAACAAAAAAATATCATGTATACGCTAAGCACTTCTATTTTTTTTCTCAGAAAAACAAATCTGTAAATTATTAACTTACATGACAATTCTTATATCTTAAATTTAATACCTAAATTATTTATATGGATATATATTTATTTAGTCAAAACGAACCTGTCAATAGGATATACACTTTGGTAACTTGATTTTCAATGATAATAAAAATAATTTATTTAAATATTTGGAATTGAAAATTGTAAGTGATTCTTTTGTTTAGGTAAGTTATAATAAAGTACAAAAAAATGAGACGAAAATGTAAACTTCAAAAAGAAACCTTTTGTCATTTTGTATTGTATATATCCGTCATTTTTTCCCCCGCCAATCTCCTTGTAAAAAAGCGTTCTCCCTGTTTTCACAATTGAAAAATAATTATATTTAGACTACGGAGAAACTGTAACGTTATACTCACATTAAAAGCTCCTAAAATCTTTAATTTATCAATATCTAATATTGCGGACAGTTATATGAAGCATGGGATGTACTGACGGAAGTAGTTTTATAAATGAGCAAAATTATGCACAGAAAGAAAACTTTTACATAAGATAAATTATTAAAAAATAAAATATTCAAAAATTTCATAAACCAATATCAACTCAGTACTTTCATATTTTATGGGCATGTTCTATTTCCAGCATACCACGCAAAATATCCATGTAAATTTTGGAACGCAATTACGATGATAATCTCCACTACATGGCCCTTTAATTTCGATACTATAAGCAGTACGGAAATTGGTAACCTGCATACAATAGCATACAGGAGTCCATCACGCGGACACGACATGCGATAGATCGGCTTCAAACAATTTTGATGAGAGCGCGGGCATCGCTTGAGTTAAAACAACATAGAATAAACAGTTTTTTTAAGTAAAAATTATTAAAAAACTATATATGAAAAAAAATTACAGTCTGGGTGTCTCAAGAGGTAAAACGAATTACAAAAGAATTGGTAGTTTAAAATGTAATTGAATAAATATTTATTTATTTTATTAATTGTTGCTAATTAATGAAAACATTTTTTACAGTAGGGTACTAAGTTTTCTGTCAATAAGGAAGTACGGAAAATCCAGATCAGGATGGGCAGATAGTTCATTTCAAAAACAGACAGAAGACGGAATAATAAAGAATATAGAATTAGAATAGACGACAGTGGAACCTAACTTCAGCAAGATTAGGTCTAACATTATTGGTGAGATATAGAACCAAAGGTTTTGACTAAACCACCTAAAGAGATTGGTGTTAATATAACTGTAGAAATATCAGATGTTATTTAACTAAGAATCAGCAGATTAAAACGGATTCAAAGATGCACAATATATATTTTATACTACGAGTTCCAAGATACAAAAATCAAAAAAGATTACTGTTGTCATACATTCTTTTCCATTACACCAATGAGTTTTATATTTATCTCTTTTCTAACAATAACAATAAAGATCTTAACATGGTAAAGTATTAAAGGTCCTAGACTGAACACTGGATTATCGAGGTCAAGAAAGATTTATGCAAGCAACCCACTAAATGGCAGGATAAAAAGACACAAACTCACTTAACAAAACTAGGCGGTCAATTCCAGTCAATTATATCAAAGTTTGAGCGTCTATTATTTTCCCGTCAAATTGATTAAATAAATAGTCCCCGTAGTACGGAGTTATTTCGTAATTACACCGCTTTATTGCTCAGACAGGCCAGCGGAATGTATAGGTCCAACATGCACTGGTCTAACCCCAGGTCATTCTGCTGCTAATATGCCTTTATAACGTGCCCATTGACCTCAGCGGGCAATTTCTGGATGAACCATTCAATATTATACATATACTCGACTTAGAATAGTGGAATAGAGTAAACTCAATGGAATAGAGATTCAGATATAGTGACAGATTGCTAGCCCATCGCCAATGAGAATTTCTGTTTCAACCCCTTTCCTTTGATGGACTTTTACAATCTGCGCCGGAAGAGTTTAGGCCGCACATTCTACGTTTTATCTTCCAGGCCAGCGTGGATTATACATATCTATACTATACTTACTTAATAGTATGGCGATATGAAACAAAATCACTTAGGTGTTAAATATAATTTACCATTTGTTACAACGTGTGATTATAAAAATAAAGAAAATAGATTATATAAATTTTTGTTCAAGTTTGTATATTGAAATAATTTTGCATAATAAGTTACCATCGACTCTGCTCTCTATTCAGTTTTCGTACGCCACAATATTCTCACTGCAGTTGCTAAAATTCACTATCTACTGTTGATTACATTTCGTTTAATGAAACGATTAAAGGTTTTAATAGGCTGTCATTAGAGTAAAAACTATTGGTCCCTAGTTAATCGTAGTAAATCTCAATGCATTATTGCTTTCAGTTCGAAGCTTTTAAGCAGATTACATTTCACTCAACTTCTACGTATAATATAATGGATTAAATGATCGAGATCGTGTAACATAATTTTTTATCTTGATAGTACACTTTCTTGGGTTCCGTGTCCAAAAGTTAAAATGGGAACCCATTACTAAGGATCCGCTGTCTGTCTGACACCAGTATCTCATGAACCGTGTAAGCTATACAGTTGAAATTTTCACCGATGATGTATTTCTGTTGCCGCTTCAATGACAAATACTAATTCCTCAAAACATGAAATAAATCACTTCGTTGCTTTTTTATAGATAGGTAATAATGGTATGGAAACCTTCGAGTGCGGGTCCGGCTTGCATTTGGCCGCGGCATAGCAGCTGGTAAAGGTAGGAGTCTATACATATCTAATATAAAAATTAATCTCTATTTTCCTTGTATTGTATCATTACGAGAGACCGGATTGAACTATTATGCTAATTCATTTCAAAATAAGTATAAAGTTTTTGAAAGTTTAGAAAACTAGCTATAATTATATCCATACAAAAATGATCTTACTTATGACCTTTATAACCATTTTGTAGCCGCCACAATATCAATGTCGGTGTTTCACATCTTTATTCAAATGCCGTAATAAAGCTGTACCTAAACAAAAATTCAGCTCACTAGGAATTATTGCATAGATAAAACTTAAAATAACTGGACTGTTTTTTAGATCAGAGAATAATCACTGTGATAGTAACTTCAACTCAGTACTTTTTTTTTTAAATTACGACTTCGGTTTGACGTTGCAGTGGTCAATTGATGTTGAAAAACAGGAAAGACTAATCTCGAAAACTAGAAATCAGGTCGAACTTCAAGAGTCACACACATTAAAGGATACAGGAACAAATGTTAAACAGCGTGTTTTTGATAAGTGAATAATAACTATTCTTATAAATATTTAGGGACCAATCACACGATTAAATTAGCCCCAAACTAAGTTTGGAACTTATATTTTGGAAAAGTAACCCAACGACACTGTCAATTATAATCATTAATATATCTAATTGGAAAATAAATATTTTTCATCATAACCTTTACGGAGTTCGAACCCTTGACCTCTTATTTCAGTAGCGATTACTTTATCACTGTGCCAACAAGGTCGTCTAATTGCCTATACATTTTTACATATTAATCTGGAACTTGAAATCTGTTTTTTCTTCTCATGTAGATTTTGGAGTGCGGATAAGGAAGTAGTAATACTTAGGGTATTTGGGACTTTTCTAATTGGCGATGGACTAACAAATAGTCATTAGGTATAATTATTGCAACCATTAAATAGTTCATTGTTATAAGAGTATCTTTGATTCTCGTTTGTCTACCCCGTAAGGGCCAACCATTGCTCTTTTATCCGAGCGTTGTCCCTATCACATCCTCAGTGGTGACACGTTAGAGCCCGAGGTCCGCTATCTAACTAGATGATTTGGTGAGGTCACTAGTTTTTACATAGAGTGACTACCGTCTCTACAATCCAAACCAGAACCAATCCTAGAATAGAGAACAAAAACATAATAGCTACATTTAATATCAGTTAGAATATCTATAAACTATTTAAAACCTCATGTGTAGACACCCTTAGATCCGTATCTTAAGCGCCATTACTCCATGTTCGGCGATTTGAACTGATTGCACCCGAATCGTTTCTGGTTTAATTAATGCACGGCAAATAAATTCTAGCTGTTTCTGGGAATTTAATACCTGTTGGTAGCACGTGGAGACCCTAATCGGAATTTGAAATCAATGTATAGGTACATTTCTGCAGCTTTTAAGTATATTAAGGACTATTTACTAATTTCAGTGAGGTGTCCTATGATCCCATGCGGATTCAATGTTGCTGAAAATACTATAATATAATAATAATAACAAGGGCCTGCGGCTTCGCTCGCGTACATTTAGGAAGGTGGGGGAATAAAAAGAGACAAAAGTTGCCTATGTCACTCTCCAGCCCTTCAACTGTCTCCACATATAAGAAACATAGTAATTCGTTATACTGTTTTGATATGAAAGGCGGATAAATAAACAAATACACTTTCTCATTTATAATATTGGTATAGATTAGATTTGCTATTAGCGGGTGTCTATGGGCGGCGGTGATTAATTAACATCACTTGACCCGCCTGCTCGTTTGCCTCCCTCTGCCATAAAAAAGTGTAGATTCAATATAATATATTTAATAAAAATAAAATAAAATATTTCACTACAATTTGACATCATCATTACACTTATAAAACAAAGTCTCTTTCCGCTGCCCTATATGTTTTATGTTAGATCTTTAAAACTACGCAATTGATTTTTATTTTGATGTAGTTTTTTAAATAGAAACTTTGATTCACAATAAGGTTTTTTAAATCCGCGTGAAGCCGGAACAAGTCATTAGTATCGTATACAAAATATAAACTTTAAAAACAAGCGCCTACACTTTTTGTATAGCTTGGTTGTAGTTCTGCTATCTGGCTCGTCAAATACAATCAGATATAGGCACGTACAACCTTCGACAATATAGAATTAGATTCGCAATTTATAACAAAATATCGTCCTCACTGCAATAATGATGAAAACTACTATGATTTTTTCGACAAATTTCCAGAATCGTGTATTAGAAAATAAGTCTTAATGTGTCCAAGTTGAAACCACGTCAATCTAACGAGACAAGTTGAAGACTGTTCATAAGCGATGAACGATGTTTTGCCGAGAACCCTTTTTAGCGGGATTGTGAGTCTGGTTGTATAGGGTCAAATCAAAGGATCAAATCTTATTAAATATCAAATCATATTAAATCGTTGGGATTTTCGTGGTAAACAGAGGTTGGCCAATGTTGCAATAACTAAATTTTAGTCTACCTACAAAATGAGCATTGTCAATATTAACTACTAACTATTTACTTTATTTTAGGAAAAATTTTCAATCCCTAAAATATTTAACTTTTAACCAAAATACCAAAAATTTATCTTTTTTTTACAACCCTATTATTTCAATGTTATAAATATAATGACAAAATTAAGAGCCATTCTATAATGTCTGGTGCTATCATATAACGTTTGATGTAAAACTTCATTTAAAATTTTCATATTTATAAAATATCTCTTTATTCATATTTTCCTATCTTCCTAATAGAGAGCAGTGATAAAGTCTATAACGGCAAACTCAATTAATGCCTATTTAGTCTTGCCTTGAAAATCCCTAAATTGGACATAAATAATATTGCAAATCTTTTTTTTTTTTAATTTTATCATGAGTGCGTTCAACCTTAATCTTATGGTAAGCAACGATGAGGTCTAAGGTGGAGCACGCAAACTCTTGCCTTGAAAATCCCTTTGAATGAACTCGGGAACAACAACGCTGGGAGGGAATTCCATTCCTTAGCGGTTCGCAAAATAAATGAAGAGGTGAAACGGGCAGTACGATGAGAAGGGATATCTACCACATACGGATGGAAACTCGACGCTACGTTGTCCGATGGCGAAATGGTGCAGATCAAAACTCAGTCAAGGGTTTGAGTTTTTCAATTAAGTGCCTTCGTTCCCGTGAGCCGTGAGGATTACGAGATAAATGAACTTTCTATCATTGAAAACATTTTTTAAAATCGAACCAGTATCCATCCCAACTATGCCTTTCTCAAAATGTTCTAAAAGTAGAAAACGCTTAATCTTGTATCTACCTCTTGTATGAATTTTTTTGTGAAATAAACATTAATATTATGAATAAATCCTGAGCATAGCGCGTTCAAGCTAAATACTGTTCAGCTTAATATGTATTTATGTAACACTAGCTAATGCCCGCGACTTCGTCCGACCAATGCATACTATATCTTGTTAGCCTCTTGCTCGTTACAATAAATTATATCTTACTTACTTACTTTACGTACTTTTTTCCGGGATAAAAAGTAGCTTGTCTTTTAATCCATTGTTTCATCTAGATCTGTTCGGTAGTTTTTGTGTGATCCGCGTACAAACATACAGACAGACAGACAGACAAAAATTCTAAAAACAATCGTTTTGGCTACTAAAGGTTCTATAAAGAGCCCCTATATATTTTTTTCTTAAATATCTCCCATGTGCAGACATAGCTTAGTTACAATTTAATTATATGTATAGATTAGTATTATACCTATATTTATGTAATATTAGTGTAGATAGGTACTGGACTCAGTTCCCAATTTACCCAAACCTTTAACAGAGAAACTTCGACGTCGCGCAACATTCTTAATGTGGTTTTCTTAATCAACGTCGCTATAAATTCTGCCGAATATTTTCATTTAAATTTTGTGAGCGTTTATTACCGTGCTGCTCGGAAAGTATGCGTTTAATGAAGGAATTCTTGTTCGTGACTAAATGGCACTTGTTATCAATCCTAGTCAAATTTTATTCACATAAGTTGTAGTATATGTACGAGTACTTACGTATTTTGATGACCTCCGTGGTGTAACGGTTAACGCACTTGACCGATACTCAGGAGGTCCCGGGTTCGATCCCTGGTCAAGTTATGATGGAAGATGACCTTTTTCTGATTGACCTGGATCTTGGATGTTTATCTATATACATATGTATTTATTATAAAATATAGTCTCGTTGAGTTAGTACCCATAATACAAGTCTCGAACTTAGTTTGGGGCTAACTCAATTTGTGTGATTTGTCCCTATATATTTATTTTCATTTTCTCTCATAGGCTAAAGAATAACAACCTGTCATTAAAACGTAACTGAAATATTTCGATTTTTTACTGTTAGTGCTTATCTAAACGGATGTAATATGTTAACGTCAACTCGGGAACGGGTGCCGTAGGGCCTGATCTGCTCGGTTCTCATATTTATATTCAATAAATTTTCCTTACCCTCGCTCACAATCGAGTCTATTTATTTTTAGATTAATCTGTGTTACTAGAATATTATTTGAAGATTTATTTCCAAAATAGGTTTCCTAAACTAAATAAATAATAAAAAGGTTTAATTTTATTACCCTGCTAACAACTGACCCATACTGCTATCGTATTGTAGGATTATGACATTAAAACTCTTCCTAACACGAAAAAGAACGTCTAATTCTTGAGAAACACAAGTTAAACCGAAAAAACTTTTCCGCGTAATATTCGGATGTAATATACCTTAAAATTACCAATAAAGATAAAATTATTGAATACAATATTTTGTTTTTTAATAAACTGCATTTTCTAATTATAGACACGACATATTCAAACCATAGAGCAATGCCTCTGAAGTACTTCTTGTGCAAATGTTCGCTAGGACTGACGGCATAATCACACTAAAAGCACTCCTTGTTCACAAAGCTATGTTTACGTACCTGAAGGGATCCTGCCCTGCTCCCGAGTTCAAATGTCAAAAGAAAATGCGCCAACTTCGCTCATTTATCATTCCGTTCTTTCATAAATTCCTTTCTTTACACCCACAATGTGAGGTTTCAAATCCCACACTTGTTTGGTTATAATCAACGGGATTGCTACTGTGAACTTTCTTCTATTATTCAAAGTTATCATAATGTCCCCTGTGTTCATTTTTGATTTACATTTATAACGTGTGAGATTTTAGATTCAATGGAATGTTTAGTCTTCAATATAGTAGGCATTGTCGTAAAAAATGAAGAAAGATAATAAAATTATATAAATAACTTAATATAATGATACAAGTTATTGAGATCCTCTAGTATAGCATTGTCTTGGTTTTAATTAAGAATCCGGAAATTAATTGAAATTTCCAAATAACTTTATAGTTTGTTCTATTAACAATAATAAAAAGACACAATCAGAATATATAATAAAACACTGTATTTAGACAAAACATTAATTACCTTCAATAATTATTCACAGTCTAAAATGATCATGAATATTCCAAATTTATTTACAACAAAATTTAAATCAGTCATTTTCGAGGAAGTTCTTTGTGTACGTAATGGCGACGAAAAAATGCCACGTCGATATCAAAGCCCTTTGTCAGTCTACGGTTGAAGGGCTGACCTAATTTCTGGAACAAGCGGGAGGCACGTCCCAAGGAAGTGGACGTCAATGTGGAGAATTGAAATTAATATGCTAGTCTTCATATCAGCCCTGCATAGTGCCTTCGTAGAATAAATTCTAATTTTAGCTGTTGAAAACAGAAAAAAATGATAGGTTATTTTTGGTCTTATGAATTTTCGAGGTAATCACTTAGCGTGGTTGTATTTGCCACCTTAGACTTTAACTTAGCTTTCCATTAGACAAGCTAAGAAAGTTTTAGTCACAAATAAAAAAATAATAATTTGACAGCCTTTTTACAATTTTAAAAGCGAATATTTTGCAATATGTTTGCATAATTAAAATACTATTTTAGAAAACTTTACATCACATGGTCGAAATAAACTTACATCATTAGCAAAGACCTATCCTATGATATCCCACAACGCTTTGTTCTCTAAAAAAAATTAATCCCCCTGTTATCTGTAAATTTGGAAGATATAAAAGTGTTCCCCATAATAGTTTTATATTTCAAAATCATACTACACAAATTAGTAACGGTTCATTGAATACATCTACTTTGAACCTTATAGAAAGTATCGTTTAAAATATCGAATAAAATGACTGAGACATTTGGACAGACGGACGGCGGGACAGACAGACAGGCGTGACAAAATTACAAGAGCTCCGTCTATGCCATTTGGCTATGGAACCCTAAAAGGCAAAATAATATAACGAAATTAAAATATAGCTTCGCCTAATACATGAAATTGTAGCAGCGTGAGAAAATTGGCGAGAATCTACCAACAAAAGCCAATTATATTTTTATCTATTTGTATCCATCTAGATAAATTATAGAAATGAGAATTCCATTAAGTCTGATTAGAATAATGTGCAAATTGACGGAAATATAATCCAGTAATGGATTATTCGTTGATCAAAAAAAAAAAACAAATTTAATAATTGCTATCTATTTACAAAGGCGTGTACACAGTCCAAATGGTTAATTCGTTTTATAAATTGTATTGTTTACGAGTATGTTGCCTTTTAGAAGATCATTCTTAATTTCTAGATTTAAAAATATGTTTTTGTTATATTTTTAATTAGGATTGATGGTACGTATTCGCGCTTATTTATTACGATAAATTGTTAATTTTAGAAGTTTGTAATAAAAAAAAAACAAAGATTTTTATGTAAGAGGGAGGCAAACGAGCAGGCGGGTCACGTGAAAGTTATCACCGCCGCCTATAGACAACTGCAACACCTGCAAATATACTAAATGTACTAAATGTTGGTGTTTTTATCAACATATGTATTCTTATGTAAAAATAACGATATGAATTTTTCAAATAGTGTGAAAAGGATTTCCAATTAACAGCCAACAGCTCGCGAACATCAAGTGAGATTGTTTTTCTTTTTTTTTATTTCACCTTACTCACCCAACACATTTGAACATACAATACGATAAAAGTAAGTATACGGTAATCAAATAACAATCCTGTTACGAGCGACCCTACTCCGCAAATCGTTCACGATTTCGCGGCTAGTACTTGAGAGAGAGAGATGAGAAATTCCACACCATCACATTTGTACATTTAACTAAAATTATCCATTTATATTTACTTGCTACTTTAAACTTTACCAAAACTGTACTTCAAACTTTTATTACAGATCTTATATATATTATTTTTTCATCAAATTTAAAAAGCATTGTGTATTATACCATTGTGTTTAAAAATAAACTATATACTTTTAAAATCAACATTTTATTTACTAGATTTAACGACCTCTATGGTGTGACGGTTAACGTACGTAACCGCTACTCAGGAGGTCCAGGGTTCGATCCCCAGTCAGTTCATGACCTTTTGACAAAAATGACCTTTTTCTGATTGGCATGGGTTTTGGCAATGTTTATCTATATTTATTAAAAATTCAATTTATTATACATAGAAAATGAAAGTAATAATGGAGGTGGCATCATGAGTTGGTGATTTTTCGATAGAATTAACCTTTTTAGATTAAATAAAGGTCTGGGTTGGGTCCTCCTTTTAATTATTTAGAAAACAATAGAAGACATGGAACATGGTAACCCCTGGATATAATTAATTATGGTCTTAGTGAAAACTCATTATGGTTAACATATCAAATGAGATAAAATTAATGAAATGGATGAACGTGACAGGACGACAGAAATATATTATGTTTAAATTAAATCAGAATCTGTAACTCAAATTACAAGGTTTAATACAGTACAAAACACCATTAAAAATGTAAAAAAAATAAGTATTTTAAAAGAAATATGAAAGAAGTAACCGTATTGATTCCATCCCGCGTTGATTCAAAAATAACACATTTTTATAGTAATATGTTTATAAAGATAGGTAACTATAAAAAATTACATCATTATAACAAGTCTTTTTAGTGTTAAAGGATTGATTGAGGTTGTTTACAAATTGATTTTGAACAACAATCTAAAAGAGAGAAATTAAAAAGATTTTTACAGCACGAAAATCGATTCCCCGGCAAATTTAATATCAAGAACATGTCAAGACATTTGTGAAATTGCCGAATGAGAAACTCGATTTCAAGTAATATGTACGTGAGGACGACCCAAAAAAATAAGAATGGGTGTGGATAAGGGCAGCGCAACAAGTGACAACTCAGGAAGAGGGCGAACGTCGAACATTTTTTGCAGACGTTATCTCGATGTTTTTTCTGAAACGCCATCCTATATCAAGGAAATGGGAGACGTTGTGCAAATATTTATAGGTTATGATATTCTTAATGACACAAGGCAAACTCCCTAGTGTGTCTACAAACATTGTGGAAATGGAAAATATGGAATTTTTTAAACGAAAGGAGCAAGTGGATCTGGATGATGGCCCCGACACAAAAAGAGGGATGTTAAAAATTTGACGTGCGTGCGTGTTGTGTCGGAGATTTGTAATTTGTAATTTAATTTCTTGTTCCACATGTTAAACTGACAACATCACTTCATTTTGCATAACCTCAACCAAAACTATAACACATAACCATAACACCTAAATAGATAGGTAGTACGATAACTAAATCATTCAAATCTAACCTCAGATATTTCAGTGGTTTCGGAGCAAATCAGTTGTTACAGACAGCCTGACGAATGGTCTTCTATTCATGTAAGTT
>JADGIL010003624.1:6502-26627 GCA_020352625.1 Cactoblastis cactorum
GGCGGCCTCTAGTTTTATATATAATTAGCTACATGGTTTAGAGATTATGTCGAAAATTATATTATAAAGACGTAAATAATACAACACCGAAGATATGTATATCAAAAAATAAAATTGCCACACATAATTTATTGAATTAATGGCTACCAATCAACTTGAATTGTGGTCGCAGAGCTGAAGTCATGATTATTTTCTGTTGGCGTGCTGGGGACTTCATTCGTGGAATCCTCATTGCTACTAACTGATTCATGTAAAAGCATTTATTTATGTATAGGCATTCTGGCATTGGTATGTTATTTGTTTAATTCACAAAATGTTTGTGTATATAACATATGTAAATCTCCTTAAAAGGAAATCCACTAATATTTACAGCTAACGTTATGAAAGATTTGTGAATGTATCTGTGGATCGAAAACCATTAAAACTTTCTGGTTGATTTCAATATTGTACGTAAGGAAGTTCCATAAGTTTGATTGATGGATGATTACTATTTAATCTCGCCTAGCCACTGGGCAGTTCTTTATATAAGATACTTCTATCTCACGTGAAACGTAAACATTATGAGAAAAGCTTAAGAATCATCTATAAAGCGGTTGAACTCTGTGATCCTAGTACCTATTAATATTGTTATTAAAGTATTAGTAGATTAATACGTTAATTAGACAAATATAAACAAGATAAGGGCTCCTATCAGACACGCCTGACGATTCAGTAATCGTATAATCAGAGATATTTGCCCAGTTATCTATGCACAACCTGTAACATTTATGCCGGTATTGTACCTCTCAGTAGCCTTTTGGTTGTCTAGTGTTTTGGACAATTATCAAAGTTAATTCTATAATCTGTTCTTTAATGGACGCAAAGTGGATGTAGATCCGAAATGGTTATAGCGATAAGGTATTTAAGAGCCTATATATTTTTACGCTAATATTCTGTTGTCTTATGATTTCTTTTGGCAAAATTATGGGTGAGTTAAAGCGTGATTTGGCGCTACGACTCATTTTTGTTATTTAAGTATATTTAAAGCATTTTTTACTTTGATAGCTTAATTTAGATTGTCCTTTGCCTTATCGTGCACTACTCTTGACTCTGCTTGTAAAGGACTAAGACGTGAAATTGTATCTGTACTGTACTGCTGAGATCAAAAGCTAAAACATACATTTTGGGAACCTTTTATGTCATGCCATTATAAAGATATTTTTGAGTAAAGTGGCTATTAACAAACCTCTATCCTTGGTACGTTTGTTCAATGTAAACACAATCAGCCGATCAAGATATCGATCGCAATTAAGATTATCCACCACGAAACAGATTCAGAGCTTGTTTGGCGTTCATCGCTAGGCGACAAGCCCCTATTAAATATACATTACCAATATCCTACAGACCTAATTACTTTTCAAAAACTAGATACATTTTTACTATTTTAAAAGTCTATCCAAGAGTTTATTTAATTTTATATTGCGACCGTTCTATTTTAAAATAATGGTCAAATATGGTTGAAGAAGAAAGTTTTAAATGCAAATACTTACCTTATAATAGCATGAATGAAAGTATTTCGTTTGAAAATTAAGTATTCGTGCCAACCTTGTAATTAATCTTTGATTTGTGCTAAGTATTGTCGCAGGGGTATGAAACCTACCCCTATGAAATACAAACTCGGCTCATACTTGTTTGCCATTTCTGCTAAGCTTTATTCATAGGAATGCCGTCATACACCTCTGTCTAATCGAACTTGTATAAAACAATGAAAAATTTGCACAAATAAATGAATAAATTAGGGAAGACAGTTTGTAATTTTTATAAAAATCATGTTCCATGTAACAAGCTGAGAACTAAAATGAAGTCGGAGGTAATAGCTAGTAAGTAATAAATTATTGTTAACCTATCAATCCCAACGCAGGCCGTAAACACTGTCGGTGGATCTGCTTGTGAGAAGAAAGGGGGTCGATGCATTCTGGTTCGCCGACTCACGCCTATATTAGGACTTGCAAATTGCAGCTTACGGCATCTGATATGCACTTTGTGTGTGTCATCGTTTGAATATACTAATGAATTTGACTTACGGCAATTGGTGCAGATTATAAATAAATATGTAGGAACAAATCTCCTGGCTGAGTTAGCCTTAAAGTAAGTTGAGACTCGTGTAATAGGATACTAACTCAAAGATACTATACTTCTAATACAACACATGCATCCAAGACCCCAACTATTCAGAATAATAAAAGCTTGTAATATATTTCCTAAGTCTTGTAAATAATAAATAATCGTTTAGCTAGCTACAAACTACGGCTTCGTTCGTGAGGGATTTTATATGACAACTGTATATAACTAATAAGAATTTTTGTACAAATTCGTTCAGATAATTTTGCATAAATGTGTTGATTGTCGATTTTACGAGTATCACAATTAAAATTTTTGTATTTATACATATACAGTATTATTTCTTTACACATAATGGGGTAGACAGTATCAAGAGTCGTGAGACTGGAAGGTCACCCTAAGCCGAATGGGGGGCTTATTGTCATTATTCGCATTATTCAGGAAACTATGCATAGGGTATCTTTGAAAAAAATCATAATTTTCGTCCAACAATACCCTTATACATAAAATTGATGTTTATTTGTTAGTATTTACGTAGATTAGGTATGCGACGGTTTTCGATTACAATTTTCAGCGTTTACTTCATGAAGGCAATACTCGTTGCTATGACGACGTACGGAAGTAGGTCAGCTAGCCACCAACGCCTAATTCAGTACTGGAAAAAATCTTATCTTTCATTTTTAGTAGAAAAACCATTTTTAATTTGTCAATAAGATAAGTAGAACTTAGTTATAGGTATGCACGAAAATACGTTACATTTAAATGCACCGAACAAATGGATTAAATTTCATGCGATATTAACAAGCTTAGTATTGATTACGCAAGGAGCTTTACTAATCGGTTGTAAATTGAAAACGTGGAAAGGTTGTGCTCAGAATTGGTGTCAAGCATACCGTATATACGTGAATTATCTATGTGCGCTTACTAGGAGTTCAGGCCATGTAGAGGGTCCCTACGGCAGTGAGCGACCGCGCCGCGGCATCGCCGCATCTGCTCGGTACACTGCCATTAATAATAATATTGTAAATGCACTACAATATTTTTATTAAATATAATGCATATAAAAATGAAAAAATATAGTGTCACATACGACGCCTACAACTAGTAAAATAGGAATCAAAAAATATGCGAACCTTTAAATGTAATGTTTCCAAATTGCCGTGAGTGACCTATATATCGTTTGTAATGAAAGAAGCACAGTGTAATGGGCGAGATGGCCGCGTGCGATGGAGCCCTTAGTGCTACCGCCTTTGCCAACTCCGAGACGTTACCCGCTATATTTACATCCCTATTCCAGGAAAAGGTGTGATTATAAACAGTTGAATGGTGTATAATTGTACAGCAGAACCTGAAAGAAAATACCTAAATAAAAATAATCCTTACATACCAAAAACAAAATGTTTTCTAATAAATACATTTTCCAGGCGTCACCGCTGCCCACACAACGATGTCCCGGAGCCATTGTTCGATGTGGAGCACACTACGAGCGTGGTCTCCGCGTACAAACAAGACTACGACGAGAAACACGTGAGCCGCACTACCGCCGTCCACCACGAGGACCACCTGCGCCTCGAAGGAGACTTCCAAGAGCCGCAGCGTCCTCAATGGCAGCCTGCCGAACGACCGAAACAGAAAAAGCCCGAGGATAACCTTAAACCTGAAGGCGATTTCGAAAGACGGCAGCCTAATGAGTGGCGGCCGGGCGAGAGGGCTCCCGTCAAGAGACCGGAAGACAATTTGAGACCCGAAGGTGACTTTGAGAAACGACGTCCCGAGGAATGGCGTCCAGGAGACCGAGCACCGGTTCGAAAACCTGATGACAATCTGAGGCCTGAAGGTGAATTTACAACTCCTGAAAAGCAAACGTGGCGACCTGCAGAAAGACCAAAAGCAAAGAAACCTGAAGATAATTTAAAACCAGAAGGTGATTTTGAGAAACGGCAGCCGGAAGATTGGCGCCCTGGCGATAGAGCTCCTGTTCGCCGGCCAGAAGATAACTTACGACCAGAAGGCGATTTCGAAAAAAGACGCCCTGAAGAATGGCATCCAGGAGATCGAGCACCAGTACGACGTCCCGATGATAATCTAAGACCAGAAGGAGAATTCAATATGCCAGACAAAGAACCTTGGCGTCCCGCTGAGAGACCAAAAGCTATTCGACCTGACGATAATCTAAGACCAGAAGGAGATTTTGAAAAGCGTCATCCTGAAGAGTGGCGTCCGAGTGATCGACCAAAAGCTATAAAACCAGAGGATAATTTGAAACCTGAAGGTGACTTTGAGAAACGAAAACCTGAAGACTGGCAACCAGGTGAAAGAGCTCCAGTTCGACGCCCAGAAGATAATCTTAAACCGGAAGGTGAGTTCGAAAAGAGAAAGCCAGAAGAATGGCAACCTGGTGACAGAGCACCCGTCAGACGCCCCGAAGACAATTTGAAGCCTGAAGGAGACTTCACAACACCTGAAAAAGAAAAATGGAGGCCTGCAGAACGACCTGTTCAGAAGAAGCCAGAAGACAATCTTAAACCAGAAGGCGATTTCGAAAGTAGAAAGCCGGAGAAATGGCAACCAGGCGAACGTGAGCCAATCCGACGTCCAATAGATAATTTGAAGCCTGAAGGTGAATTTACAACACCAGAAAAAGAAAAATGGAGGCCTGCTGAAAGACCTAAACAGAATAAACCGGAAGATAATCTTAAACCAGAAGGTGATTTTGAAAGTAGAAAACCGGAGAAATGGCAACCTGGTGAACGTGAGCCAGTTCGGCGTCCAGAAGATAATTTGAAACCCGAAGGTGAATTCACAACACCAGAAAAAGAAAAATGGAGACCTGCCGAACGACCAAAACAAAAAAAAACAGAAGATAATTTAAAACCTGAGGGAGAATTTGTTAAAAGAAAACCCGATGAATTCGTTCCAGCAGAAAAAGCTGTAGTTAAAAAACCTGAAGATAATTTGCGCCCAGAAGGGAATTTTACTACTACTAGAAGTATAACGGAAGATTATAAAGTTGTAATCGGTGAAAGAGCAGAAATCGTTAAAAGGGTGGACAATATCATTACGGAAGGGGAATTCACTGGTAAGATAATAATCTTAATGTTTGTAGAAAACAATAATTTGTAAACAAAAACACATTTTCTTATACAGTTTACACTGTATATTGTACTTAGTATTAGCAAAATTATTACTAGATATTGATGCAAATGTACGTTTTAGTTGTTTAATTTAGATAGCAACATAACGAAACTGCGTTTTCTATTTCAGATACAACAACTTCACGTTCTGAGTACACTATTAAACCAACAGAGCGTCCTAAACCTGTTAGAAGAAACACATGGACAAAAATAGAAGGAGAAATGATAACTGATACGACTAATAAGTCCGAGTTTATTGATTACACTGATATAGTTGAGAGAACAACGGTTACAAAGAGAACAAACAATATTATTCACGAGGGTGAAATAGAGTTTGTTACATCTAATCAAAAAGAGTACACCGAAAAGGTCACACCTGTTGAACGTCCTCAAAGACGCCGCACATGGACTAAAGAAGATTTTGAAAAGTTCTATTCAACTGAAGATCTACAAAAGGTGACAACCTCTCAAGAAGAATATAGAACTTATGAAGAGACTGATATACGTCAAAAACAAATTATAAGAAAAGATAATTTACACATGGAAGGTACATTTGAAAGTCACACTGTATCACACGATGCATATCAACCGAAAATTTCTGAGAGACCTAAGCAAACGAAGCCTACTGATAATCTTAGGCCAGAAGGAGAATTTGATAAGCCAAAACACGATGAGTGGAAACCAGCAGAAAGGCAGACACCTAAAAAGCCGCAAGATAATTTGAAACCAGAAGGAGACTTCGAACAGCCAAAACAAGAAGAGTGGCGCCCTGCTGAAAGACCAGTACAGAAAAGACCGAAAGATAACTTAAAGCCTGAAGGTGAATTTGAACAACCAAAACATGAGGAATGGCGTCCTGCTGAACGTCAAACACCTAAGAAACCACAAGATAATTTAAAACCTGAAGGAGACTTTGAAAAACCCAAACATGATGAATGGCAACCAGCGGAAAGACAAACTCCAAGAAAACCAAAAGATAATTTGAAACCGGAAGGAAAATTTGAGCAACCCAAATATGAAGAATGGCAGCCAGCTGAACGTCAAACTCCTATAAAACCAAAGGATAATTTACGACCAGAAGGCGACTTTGAATCTCCTCAACCTGAAAAATGGCGCCCAGCTGAGCGGCCTATACAAAAAAAACCTCAGGATAATCTTAGACCCGAAGGTGAATTTGAACAACCAAAATATGAAGAATGGCGCCCTGCTGAACGTCCAGAGGCTAAAAAGCCTAAAGATAATCTCAGACCCGAAGGAGAATTTGAAAAACCCAAACACGATGAGTGGCGTCCAGCTGAACGTCAAACTCCTAAAAAGCCTCAGGATAATTTGAAACCAGAAGGCGACTTTGAATCTCCTAAACCCGAAAAATGGCGTCCAGCTGACCGTCCTGTTCAAAAGAAACCCCAAGATAATCTTAGACCTGAAGGTGAATTCGAACAGCCAAAATATGAAGAATGGCGCCCTGCCGAAAGGCCTGAAGCTAAAAAGCCTCAAGATAATCTCAAACCCGAAGGAGAATTCGAAAAACCGAAACATGATGAGTGGCGTCCTGCTGAAAGGCAAACACCAAAGAAGCCTCAAGATAATTTACGTCCTGAAGGAGATTTTGAACAACCGAAGCATGAGGAATGGCGTCCAGCCGATCGTCCAGTGCAAAAGAGACCACAAGATAATTTGAGACCCGAAGGTGACTTTGAGCAACCCAAACATGAGGAATGGCGTCCAGCCGATCGTCCAGTGCAAAAGAGACCACAAGATAATTTGAGACCCGAAGGTGATTTTGAACAACCCAAACATGAGGAATGGCGTCCAGCTGAACGTCCCGTTCAAAAGAGACCTAAAGATAACCTCAAGCCTGAAGGTGAATTTGAACAACCAAAACATGACGAATGGCGGCCAGCTGAACGCCAAACTCCTAGAAAACCAAAAGACAATTTGAAACCGGAAGGCGAGTTCGAACAACCTAAGCATGAAGAATGGCGGCCAGCTGAACGTCAAACTCCTAAGAAGCCTCATGATAATTTGAAACCAGAAGGCGAATTTGAATCGCCTAAACCGGAAAAATGGCGACCAGCCGAACGACCTCAACAAAAGAAACCCCAAGATAATCTTAGACCTGAAGGCGAATTTGAACAGCCAAAACATGAAGAATGGCGTCCTGCTGAAAGACCAGAAGCTAAAAAGCCTAAAGATAATCTCAGACCAGAAGGAGATTTCGAAAAGCCGAAACATGATGAGTGGCAACCAGCTGAAAGGCAAACACCAAAGAAGCCTCAAGATAATTTACGTCCTGAAGGAGACTTTGAACAACCGAAGCATGAGGAGTGGCGTCCAGCTGAACGTCCTGTACAAAAGAGACCTAAGGATAACCTAAAGCCTGAAGGTGAATTTGAAAAACCAAAACATGAGGAATGGCGACCTGCTGAACGTCAGACACCTAGGAAGCCACAAGACAATTTAAGACCAGAAGGCGACTTTGAGCAACCTAAGCATGAAGAATGGCGGCCAGCTGAACGTCAAACTCCTAAAAAGCCGCAGGATAATTTGAAACCAGAGGGAGATTTTGAATCTCCTCAACCTGAAAAATGGCGTCCAGCAGAACGTCCTGTACAAAAGAAACCCCAGGATAATCTTAGACCTGAAGGTGAATTCGAACAGCCAAAACACGAAGAATGGCGTCCTGCTCAAAGACCAGAAGCTAAAAAGCCTAAAGATAATCTCAGACCAGAAGGAGATTTCGAAAAGCCGAAACATGATGAGTGGCAACCAGCTGAAAGGCAAACACCAAAGAAGCCTCAAGATAACTTACGTCCTGAAGGAGACTTTGAACAACCGAAGCATGAGGAGTGGCGTCCAGCTGAACGTCCTGTGCAAAAGAGACCTAAGGATAACCTAAAGCCTGAAGGTGAATTTGAACAACCAAAACATGAGGAATGGCGACCGGCTGAACGTCAGACACCTAAGAAGCCACAAGACAATTTAAGACCAGAAGGCGACTTTGAGCAACCTAAGCATGAAGAATGGCGACCCGCAGAACGCCAGACACCTAAAAAACCACAGGACAACTTAAAACCTGAGGGTGATTTTGAACAGCCTAAATATGAAAAATGGCGACCTGCCGAAAAACAAACGCCAAGAAGGCCTAAAGATAATTTGAAACCAGAAGGAGAGTTTGAACAGCCTAAACATGATGAATGGCGACCGGCTGAACGTCAGACGCCAAAAAAACCACAGGATAATTTGCGACCAGAAGGCGACTTTGAATCTCCTCAACCTCAAAAATGGCGTCCAGCTGAGCGTCCTATACAAAAGAAACCTCAGGACAATCTTAGACCTGAAGGTGAATTCGAACAACCAAAACATGAGGAATGGCGCCCTTCTGAGCGGCCAGAAGCTACAAAGCCTAAAGATAATCTCAGACCCGAAGGCGAATTCGAAAAGCCAAAACACGATGAGTGGCGTCCTGCTGAAAGACAGACTCCTAAGAAACCTCAAGATAATCTTAAACCTGAAGGTGATTTTGAAAAGCCAAAACAAGATGAATGGCGTCCTGCGGAAAGACCAATTCAAAAGAAACCCAAGGATAATCTAAAGCCTGAAGGTGACTTTGAAAAACCAAAGCATGATGAATGGCGTCCAGCTGAAAAACCTGAGGTTAAAAAACCGAAAGATAACTTGCATCCTGAAGGTGAATTTGAGAAACCAAAACATGAAGAATGGCGCCCAGCAGAACGTCAAACCCCTAAGAAACCAAAAGACAACTTGCATCCAGAGGGTAACTTTGAAACTCCCAAGCAAGATAAATGGCGTCCAGCTGAAAGACCTGAAATAGTAAAACCAAAAGATAATCTCAAACCAGAAGGAGATTTTATAAAACCTAAACATGATGAGTGGCATCCGGCTGAAAGACAGACACCTAAGAAACCTAAAGACAATCTTAAGCCTGAGGGAGAATTTGAGAAACCAAAACAGGACTTGTGGCGACCAGCTGAAAGGCAAACACCTAAAAAACCTCAAGACAATTTAAAACCTGAAGGCCAGTTTGTAAGACCAGAAAAACCAAAACATATTACTGGTGAACGGCCTGTCCAAAAGAAACCAGATGATAATTTGAAACCTGAAGGTGATATGGAAATAATAAAACGCACTGATTATACTGCAACTAAAGGTGAAAGAGTTGATATAGTAAGACATGAAGATCATCTAAAAATGGAAGGAAAAATTGATATTCACCGTTCACGAGATGACTACAAACGTATTGATAAAGTTGATAAAGTTGTTATACAAAAACATGAGGATAACTTGCGAACTGAAGGTGAATTCGTTGACCTTGAAATACGTAATGATTATTGCGCTACAAAGGGTGAACGAGCACTTGTAGTAAAACCAAAAGATAATTTAAAGCCAGATGGCAAATTTTATAAACCAGAAATGGTTCCATCTCAACCAGCGGAAAAACGCAAACCGTTTAAACAAGTTGACAATATCACATTAGAAAGAGAAACAGATATTCATCGGAAACAAAGAATAGAACGCGTAGATATAATCAGAAGGGAAGATAACTTGAAAATAGAAGGAGAGTTTATAGACATGAAACAAAGAAATGATTATAGCAGAGTGACGGGTGAAAGAGCAGCTGTGGTAAAACACGAAGATAATTTAAAGATGGAAGGAAGAATGGAGAATATAAGGTCATCTGACACGTATCGTGTAGTCAAGGGGCAAAGGGTGAAATTAACAAGAAGGGAAGACAATCTGAAAATTGAAGGTGTGTTTGAGGATCATAAAAGAAGAGATGATTATAAGGTTACTAAAGGCGAAAGAGCGGCCATAGTTTATCATTCAGATAATCTAAAGCCCGAGGGAGACTTTGAAAAGAGACCAATCTCTGAAAGTACAAGCGATGATCGTTATTCACCTTCAAAACTAGGTATCAAACCCGATGATGAAAAACCAGCAAAGTCAAAATGGGAAACACCAGATCGCCCAGAAGCCAGAAAACCACAAGATAATCTCTATCCTGAAGGGAAGTTTGAGAGTAGGTCAATTAATAAGTGGCAACCGTGTGAAATTTCTGAACAAGTGCGTCCTAAAGACAACCTTAAACCCGAAGGTGACTTCGAAAAGCGGCGTACATCTCAGTGGCAACCAGGAGAAACTCCTGAACAAGTGCGTCCAAAGGACAATTTAAAGCCAGAAGGAGACTTCGAAAAAAAACCTAAGTCTCATTGGCAACCTGGGGAAACGCCGGCGCAGGTACGGCCTAAAGATAACTTAAAACCAGAGGGTGATTTTGATAGACCCACTAGACAAAAGTGGGTTAAAGCTGATCGTCCTGAACAAATTAAGCCTAAGGATAATTTACAGTCTGACGGTGAATTCCAAGATAAACCTAAATCACAATGGCAGCCTGGCGAAACACCAGAACAAGTACGACCAAGAGATAATTTGAGGCCTGAAGGAGACTTTGAACGGCCAGGTAGACCGAAATGGCAAACAGGTGAGAGGCAAACACCGGTGAAACCTAAAGACAATTTATATCCAGAGGGTGACATGGATAGACGTACTCCTACTAAATGGGTACCAGGCGATACACCATCCCAGATACGCCCAAAAGATAACTTAAGACCCGAAGGAGAATTTGATCGACCAACGACCCAAAAATGGAGCCCCGCTGAAAAAACACAACTTATTAAGACGAAAGACAACCTTTATACCAACGGAGATATCACATGTCAGAATGAAAAACGCATCCATACCAATATAGATGGAACACTTGTTACAGGCCAAGATGATCGTAATATTCAATCACATGCAACTCAACGTATTTCTGAAATTCGACAAGATGGTGAAACTCATAATATACATTCTGAGAAACATTCCAAGCATATTACTTCGCATACTACTTCTGAACAACAGTCTACTTCCCAACATATTCAATTTGGCACTATCAACAAACATTCAATTGTGTCTCCCAGTGACGCTAATGAGCGGACTAAGATAACCAATCCGTCACAAGATCTGGACAGTAAAACACAAACCAAGGATCGTGTTATTTCCAAAGACGTAATCGATAAGAGTTCGACGCAAAAAACGGATTCCAGAATTTTGAAAACTTCGTCTAGTACGAAAGTTATGAAACAAGTTACAGAAAAGAAATTAATAGCTGGGAAATGGGTAACAGTAACGCGTAACGTAGAAACGAATGTGTTACAGGGTGCCCCAGGCGATAGTGGTATGCCGAGTCGTTCAGGTAGCAGACAACGTCCAGATGATGTTAGTAAAAGTCTTATATCTTCAGAGCAGGGTCTCCCAGGGCAGACAAAACGCCCTAATGACGTTAGTCAGAGATTTATTTCTTCAGAACAATCAGTAACATCTACAAGCAATCAAGATGTAAGCAGCCGTCAACATTTTACAACTTCTACAGAAAGTCACATCCAACAAAATATTACTCAATCCAATCAGAATAAAACTCATTCTGAAAATTATGCTACCAGACAAGTCGGTGGGCATACTATGAAATCGGTGCTGTCAGATCAATCGATAGATTCTTCAGATAATAGTAATGTTCAAAGTCGTATTGGATCAAGCCGGAGCCAGCATTCAAGTTCAGGAAGTCATGTGAATAGACAACATGACGATTCTTCTCAAAAGATTACATCTTCTACCAGCCAGGACTTGCACCATCACCATTCACAACGTAATTTTTCCAGCATAAATCAAACTGAACAACATATTACACGATCTTCTCAACAGTCCCATACTCTTAATAGAAACCAACTTAGCGACAGTATAACAAAAACTAGCATCGAGTTTCAGAAAGCTATGCATGGTGGGAATGACAATAATTCTGTAATTGACAATTCATCTCGCGTTGGGCATCATAAACGCTCGTCAGATTTAGTTTCCGATGCATCTTCTACTAATGCAGTCTTACACCGAAAGGGAATCACGTCCAGCACTGAGGCGCAACATTCTATAAGTTCAACAGCTGCTGCTCAGCGTAAAAGTATTGGAAATCTAGGAGAACGCGGTGAATACTTCAGTAACTCAAGTCACAGTTCGGATAGGAAAAGCATTAGTTCAATGCACCGATCTGCCAGGGACAACATGGCTGTGATTTCACAGCACTCTGACACTTCAGATCGACGTACCCAGAGTAGAAGGGACGGCCAGTCAACTTTGATGGTAGAGCGCCAACCACGTGTGAATGCAAGAGATAATCTTCGTGTTGGCGGTGACTTTTACGGCCAGTCGGAAGCACGATCCTATGGTAGTTTCTCCCGTTCCGAGCAAACACAGAAAGCGGAGCGATCCGAACATTTAGAACGAGTGCAAAGAGTTGAGCGGGTAACCCGTCGTCACGGAAACACTTCAAGCTTCGTTTTAGGAGACGGTGCCACCAGTTACAAACGAGAATTCACTTCTCATGTCCACGGAACGTGCCCTGCTACTCTAATCGAATCCCCGAAAACGCCATTCAAGCACACAAGAGACACACGTGAACACAAGTTCTATGCAGCTAAAGTAACTCAAAAGTAACTTTGTATCAAGTTTTAAATCTCATGTAAGAGGAAATGACATTATTATTTTTGTCACGGAGCTAACACTTGCTAGTCTTAATAAGAATAACGTGCCTTCATTTTATTATTTACGCATAATATATGTTATACGAGGTTAATAATTAACTACTACTTACTTATTTTAACAATGCCCTTTTAAAATATATATTGTCAAAAATTGCCATGTAAGTAATAAAGCTTATATTATAAAATTCGCGTTTTATTTTCAGTTTAATTACAAAGCAGATTAATTTTTTAATTGCGCCTGAAAGGACCTTTCCATATAAACCACATAGTTCCCCATAGTTGTTTATTTCATCCCTATAGCTGAGTACCCAGTGATTTAATTCAGGTGAATAAAACCCATTGAGCGCCCTCCCTCCAAGATTAGTTAAAAACTCACCTTGCACAGTAAGATTTCGGCCAAATAATGATACTGTAAATTTCCAAAAAATAATAATATTCATTTCCAAAAAAATAAAAATGTATCAGATCATCAGTCATTACCATCAATTATCTGATTTAAAGTTCTTATTTGAGAATATAATATTTTATGTACTGCTTCGGATTCAAAAGAACCAGAGACTTTCAGCAATTCAAGATTTTGATGTGACCAAAATCAGTCGGATAATTTTTTTTCAATGGCTCTAATATTTGCTAGAATAATTATTGCCTGATATGTCCGATATTTGCACCTCTGAGATTCGATATTCATGTGCACTCACTAATTTACATTAATATGAAGACTGGACAGTTTAAATTCAATAAAATATATAATAAACGATTCAAAAATTTATTATACAAAACAATAAGTAACTCATATTACAATAATTACACACATCATATTGAAACTTAAAAATATTATTATATCTCAAACCGAGTAAATTGACCAACAAAACTACGCATATTACCTAATTAAGATCAGTCTATAAAAATATATATTTGTTATTAGGCATTATCGGAAGAGACATGGTCACATGGTGGTTTTACCCGTCTTATTCTTTTCATTCTGCTCAATCCTCCCTCAAAATGTGATGGAAGAGGTCCAAATGCATCGTTTTCATGATAGTTTACTGCGTTCAAATTGTCCATTTGGGTTTGCGATTCCATTTCTACTAATGAAGCAAGCCCGGAATCTTTAACTAAATTTGTAGGCTTCTTTTCATCAGCACGCCGGTTTCGGGCACCGCTATTGTACATTAAATTGTCGTCAACGCCTTCAACACCCGATAACACACTATCGGAATCTGATCCGATATTCATAGTATCGCTCTCTATATTCATATCACGAGATACATCATCAGGTTGTGATTTTACATCTTTTATATTTGTGTTTTTGAATGATACAACATCATTTGACAGGCGTGAAATTTCGTTATCTTTAACAAAATTAGAAGAACGATCATAAAATCCATAATCTTCGAATTCACTTCCTTCCTCACTATCATCGTCTTCATTTTCTGCTCTGTATGGAATGGGTGCTATTTTGGTGTCTGGTAGCACAGGGCTTCGTTTTTTATTTAAAGAGGCTTCATTTCTTCGTTTTACTCTAACCAGAGGTACCATATCTACTTCCGAATATTCACCAGATTCTTTATAATTGTTTGAATTTGGAAATGACTCTTGAAGCGATTTGAACGAGTCTGTGTTTTGAAGCAATGCTTCACGTTTATTCACATGGTCTAAAACATTATTTTCTAGTAGCGCCTGGTTGTCAGTTAGTTGTGATATTTCTTCATTTTGGTAGTTATATCCAGAATCATAATTTCCGTTTTCATTTCCATCACTAGGATTGATATCATTGTTTTCAAATTTCATATCATTAAAATTGGAACATTGGCTTTCTAAGTCATTTGTTTCTCGTTTAATGTTTTGTTTAGATGTTTCGATATTAGATTCACCTTGACTTTTGCTTTCAGCGCTATTAACAGCTTCATTTAAATTTATACTAGGTTTATTATCTTCATTGACACTGACATTATCGTGTGAAAGGTCCTGGCTAACTGCTTTTTTAGGACTTGACATATCGGTTATTTCAGTATGGAATTCTTGTTGTTTGGTTGTTTCTGTAGTATCGATAACAGCCCCTGCATCACTTTTGATGTCAACAGATGACCCATGTACTTTATTTGAATCAAAAATACCCATATCTATATCATTGTTTTCTTCAACAGCACCAGCTTTCTTAGTTATATCACGTTTATTCACGGTATCATAATGACCCTTTTCGCCTTCTATAATCTTATTCAACAGAGCTCGTTTTTCAACTGGCAGTGAGTTAAGGAGTCCTTCTAATTCTTGATCAGTTAATTTTTTTATATGTCTTTTAATTGCAGTCTCTTCATTTTCATTACCTGTATTTTTATCTTTAATATTATTATTGGCGGAATTTTCTAATAATCCTGCATCATTAGCTTGACGACGATTACGATATATATTTGATGGAAAACTTTCATAATTTTTCTCCTCCAATTTAACTTTATCATTGGCCGCATGCATCGTTTTGTAATCATTTTTGAAAAACTCCTCATGGTCCTGTTCCATTGGTGCATCATTGTTGGATACAGGACTGTTTAATTTGGATATTCGTTGCAGGGCTACTGCATTATCGAATAGTTCATCTTCTTTGTCGTCACTAGTGGTAGTTTTAGAATCGCGCCTGGAAAACGCTGCTCGGTGAGCAAATTTTTCGCGTTTATCCATATTGTCCAATTGATGTGATACAAATTGTGATCCAGACTGTTCTTTTGCCTCATTGGCTTCAATGTATCTGCTGGCACGTTGTTTTAGTTGCTGTGGCTGGTATAAGTCCCCTGATTTCATTACTTCTGAATCATGATCGGTATGAGTCTTATAATCAGGCAACTAAAACAAAACATAAAGTCAATTAAATTTGTTAAGGAAATATATTATGAATGGCACAGAACCATACATAATCTACACTATTAGACCAATAAATATTGTAAATAGGAAATGTTAATAAGTTGTAGGGCATAATAAATTAAAACCATGGACATAACAAAGTACTTAGACATACAGTCGCGGGCGTTAAAGATGATGTACATACATAAACTGAAGTAAACATCTTTAGTCATCTCTATTTTGTTTATTTTCTTGTCTGTGTGTCTCTTTGGTATAACTCAGTTTTTATTATATAAATAAATACTTAGACGAGTAACATTATATTATATTTACATTAGAATATGTATAACATCTAAGAAGTACAGGACACATTAGACGCAACTTACAGTATCAGACTTATCTTTAGACGATGATTGTTCAGATTGTGCTATGCCCCTCTTTTCTTCGTTATTAGATTTCTCGGCTGCTTCTTCCTCTTCCTCCACGTAAGTCGGTTCCTAATTATGAAAAATATAAATATTTATTAACCTGAAAGCGATGCGATGTACTGAGCCGATGCGAGGCGGTTGTTTCGTCTCCTACCTGATTTTCCACACGAGAGCCGTCGTCCTGGCGGAGGGAATCATCAACAGAAGCATCGTCGTCTGCTTCGTATTCTATTTCATCTTCTCTATCACTGTAAATAAGTAACAGTACATATATGTTATATAAATATTTATAAAGATAGGCTGAATCAACAGCATTGAAGATGTAAAAAAATGTTTCGGAGAATAATATGCCAGTCTCATCGGCAACCTATCATTTGGTAATAGAGCTGGTGACGTTTACTTTTGTTCAATATTTTTCAGTGTGTCTAATCGGGCTTAGCTGACACACTAACATTACATTTAATTTGAGACTACTAGAAGCTGTCGAGGCTTGTATTTTTTTATATACATAAAAATGTATATCCGATTGACTGGCATACTCAGAGATTCACAGCCGTTGCAGATAGATTCTTTATATGGCTATTTTGAGTAATTATAAAGTTTAGTAAATCCACTCTATGATAGGACTTAGACCTGGTAAATTAAATCTGTTGTAGGCAAGTTTATACATAATTTTTTTAAAAATTTATACATTTATACGACAAATTGAACCAAGTGGACAAGGCACGAATGAAATCATTCTAAATATTTGCATGTACTAAATAATCAAATCCAACACTCACGCATCGACTGGGTCCTCCATGTACGACGGCCGGCAGACGGAAGAAGCCACTATGTACATAAGCACCGCTAGTTTCACCAAATAGCGCATATTGTTGGACCGGTATATAAAATGCAATATGTATGATCTCAATCTGTCAGTGGAATATGACGTGCAAGCGGACTCATATTCTTTTTCATAATTCAGTTGTTTGTCGTTTCGAAGGTTTTACTTCAATGTTGGTGACCATGAAATCATCTGGTGTAGAATTGTCTAAAATTTTTTTTTTTTCATTTTAACGGTCTACTTTGTGAGACAGATATATAACACATCTAGATTTAAATTACTAATGTAAATCCGAGAGCTTAACATGTGATACCTTTTCTGTAGGTATACCGCAAAAAATACTAGGTGTAAGATAGTAGAGGCTCGCTTCTTCGCGTCCTTTTATTTTTTATTTTAAATACTATCATCCCATCATATGTTATTGCTGATTAAATGTAAAATTATGTAATGTATCAGTGTAAAATGCATATTTGATATCGATGTCATTCAGAGATAAAAAATTACATTACAATTATGCAGTATTTCAGTTGTAAAATATGAAAAAGGAAATTAAATAAAAAGCAGGAATACTTACAACAATTTTATTTTAAATGAGACCGTTCCATCTCTATCACACTTATTATGTACATTTTGGTTTTAATAAAACAAACCTCTGAAACATTTTTACTGCAAAATCCTCAAGTTTGTGCATATTTGAGAGAAAACATTTACTTCTTATATTTAATGTCATACAAATTGATCAAATAGAATAAGAATTTGTAGTAATATCCACTCACGCACAATTTTGGTGTCTCGATGCTTTCAAGGGCAAGGAAAGCTTTCTCGAATAGCACAACTCACATACCCTATCTATCAATATCCATAACCTAGCTCCAAAATGCAAAAGGTAAAAAAAAAAAACAACAGTTTACAACTATGAGTACTTTCAAATGCAATGTGGCAAAAGAACTCGAAATACACATCCGGTTAGACCACCGTCACTGTTACCATAGATATAAAATAATTTTGCACATCTCATTATTTACAACAAAAATGTAACAATTAAAGATCCGATGTAATGACAATAAACTCCGAAATTTTAAACACCATATTGCACCTGACTCGGACTCAATGCCGAGGCGGTTTGTAAACATTTTCAACAAACTTAACTAACTTTATACCACGTACGACCACACTGTGGAACGAACTGCCTGCAGCGGTATTTCCGGACCAATATGACATCGGAACTTTCAAGAAAAGGGCGTATAAATCTCTTAAAGGCCGGCAACGCTTCTGTGATCTACCGTGAGTTTCAAGTGTCTATGGGCGGCGGTGATTACTTAACATCACGTGACCCGCCTGCTCGTTTGCCTCCCTCTGCTATAAAAAAAACATTTGTAAACTTTTAATTTTCAATTTGTGATAAATAAATGTTACAAATTTAAATAAAAACTTTAAAGGTGGTGTTAAAATAAAAAAAAAATTGCGTTATACAGATACAGCATCGCCCCCTTCTCTAAAAACAAAATATTCAAGCGCTTTTAAAAATTTTGGACTTCCCCAATTGTTATATGATATCATCAGAGTCGTAATTATTTAAATCAATTAATTGAAATGGCTAAGAAGATTCTTCTCATAAGTGGTGGGCAAGCAGCCTGTCACTATTCGTGAGCTTCAAGTCTCACGACGCTTAGCTCTGTTTACCGCGCAAAGGAAAAAGACGATATACTGAATCTGTACTGAATAATTTTAAATTAATCAAATGACAACATTGATATCTTAATCCTTGAATATGCTTAATTTCCACTTCCAGGCAATAAATCTATACATATAATAAAATTGTAATTGAGCTTTGTCTGTACATGGGAGATATTTAAGAAAAACATATATAGGGGATCTTTATAGGGCCTATAGCAGCCATTGTTTTTAGAATTTTTGTCTGTCTGTATGTTTGTACACGCATCACACAAAAACTACCGAACGGATCTGGATGAAATTTGGCATAGTGATGGACGATGACCTGAAATAAAAGATAGGCTACGGTTTATCACGAAAAAATGTACGGTTCCCGAGGGATATCATTTATTGTAGTAGTACTAAGTAATCTACGCGGACGAAGTCGCGGGAATTAGCTAGTTTTCAATAAAATTCGTAACTATCCAACATTCACAAACCGCTTCTAACATTAAATGTCAAATATTCTGCTTTTGGCAGAATCAAACTTACAATATTTAAACAATTCAATAAATGTAATCTAATTTAGGAAACACTATTAAAAATCTTTAATAAAAGAAACTTACATTAACATCAGATTAGGCTCCGTTATGATTTATGTTGTGCTTTTTTCCTTTATCACATTATCATACAACTATTTATACAGTTTACACTATCTGTCATACAGTACATACCTCATATCGGAATAGAAACTAAACCTTTAATATATTAACAATATGCTTGATTATTGTAAATAGTATTAATTCTTATAATGTAACACTTACACGAGATCATATATAAATAATAATGTCATTTAATTTTGCAGTTCAAAAATATATTAACTTAATGCACTCCATAAAAAAACAACCAGAAAAAAATGTGTCAAAATGGTGTGAAGATAAATCTAAATTATTTAATTTGATCTCGTGTAAATGTTTCACAATATAATTGTCAACCGTAGTCCCAGATATTTTTATACACAATTTTTTTTTTTATCTAATCATAATCACTGAACCATTCCTTAAATCATACACCGTTGTATGTGAATTGTATTCAATTGGAATGGATGAAACCGCACGAACATCAGTTCAGTCTCGCAATGGTGTAAAAAAACAGGTCCTTTTTCGTTTGAAATAATTTGATGACTAGACTCTTACAAAATAATTAAATGAGCATTTACAAAACAAAACACGTGTCTACATGAGGCCTAGCGCGCTCGCAATATTAACTGACACGCTATGCAAACGCTACCGAGAGTAAAATAATTTGTACATTATCAGTTTATACAAGATTAGGGACAACACATCCAACTATACATAAGTCGCAAAACGCTCTGGTAGAGTTAAGACGCGAGGGAAAATATTTAAACGTATATGTACCGTGATTTATATAATAATAAAAGGACTGGTTGAGATATAAATCAACCAGTCCTTTTATTATTTTATACATTTTGAAATTGTGTAATATGTGATTATATCAATAATCGAAAGACAAAATATAATTTAAATATTCAAT
>JADGIL010003626.1:0-11398 GCA_020352625.1 Cactoblastis cactorum
CATTCCCACCGCTGTGTTTCCTGTTACGGCCAGGATTAACAGCGGCGACCAAATGAAGACAAGCGATTAAGCCCATCGAGTCAGGATAAACAAAGGCTGTCGTATTAAACAAGTTTTATTTATTTTTAAAGAAAATAGGAGAAGTAGGAAGATACATTTATACAGAGCAGTCGCTCTATGTATATATGTATGTGCTGTCAATATGGATAAACCAGAACCAAGCCTAGGATACGTTTATACAATGAGCTTCTACAAATGCTAGATAGCGTTCAGGACCCTCAATGTGCCTTCCGAAGCACGGAATCATTTTTATTTTCGGCTAATTTGAGGGATTTATCCATAAATATGTATTTATTCGAAGCTGAAAGCTTAGCATAAACGGGAAAAGCGAACTACAGAGTATTTATTATTACATAAAATATTGAATGAAAGTTACATTATGATGAAATAGGGCACATTCCTGTCCATCTACCTAAAATTTTCTGTTTAATAATTAATGAGGAAACTAGTTCATTCCTGTAAAAACACAAAAGAGACTTTTAAAACACACTCCTAATTCCAATACGATTGTAAGAATATATGTATTAAACGATATCATTAAATTTTCCAATGCTTACATATGTACAGTATGTATTTATTTAGATTCTACATAAATACATACTGTACATATGTAATGATCTACATTAGATAATGAGGGATGACTATGCAGATAAACTGAAAACAAACACCGATTTTTCATCTAAATATTTTATTATAAAAACACATTTACAGTCTGAAATAATATGTCATTATCATTGGCCTAATTAAACATTAAATATTGGAATCTTTATTCATATGAAATAATTAACTTAATTAAAAAATAAATAGTAGAAACGGAAAGTAGGCACGAGTAAAAAATTATACAAAGCAGAATTATAAGTAACGACCGGCCTACGGTTTCACTGCTCTCATTCCCGTGGGTATAACAGTATAAAAATTAGTCTATCTATGTACTTCGTCACTTACATAAGTAAATGACGAAGTACATATTATGTTCTCATTATTTATTTATTTTTTATACTTAACATGATATTATTAAGATATCAAGTAAGCAAGGAAAGGGCCGAAACTGAAACGAAAACTTCGTTCTGACTTTTTATGTACATTAAACAAGAAATAACAATAATATTTTAATTTGCAATTTTAATACTTTGTGTTTAAGTTTATACAAAATTATAACAATGTTCTATGTGCTGCCACACCTCTTTTAGTTACTTATAACCGCTTACCTATACCTACTTTATAATTCGACTATTTATTTTACTGATTATTAAATACTGCAACCAATTTATAAACATTTCAACAAATTACGCCTACTGAGAATAAAAAATTAAATTAAGATGACAACTTTGACGACGAAATAGTCACAGTTAAATGTTTTAGGATATTAATTTATTAAAAACACGACTGGAATGAAAAACTTGGATACAAACAACAAAATCGTTCGATATGCTGAAAGTCAAACGATTTAAATAACCAATGTACCAAATTAAAGATAATAAATTACTTTATTAAGACAGAATTTTGAATCTGTCCCTTTCCATATATTGGATAGTATAAAACGCTGTCCCTTACTTGCACTGACGCGGGGGCGAGTCTATTACATACATACATCTAAAGATATCGCCATAAATTTATTTTTTGTAGGTATACTAAGTTGGTATCTTATACTGCTGCCGGATATGTAAACTGGCCGATTTATTTAGATTTGCAAAATATTTAAAATAATAAAAAGCAAATATTTACAAATTGTCAACCATTCTGTTCGATAATCGTACAATCTATATATATAAAAGAAAGTCGTGTTAGTTACACCACTTATAACTCAAGAACGGCAGAACAGATTTGGCTGAAAATTGGTAGGGAGGTAGCTTAGAGCCAGGAGACGGACATAGGATAATTTTATCACGGAGTTCCCGCGGGATTGATTCCTAATTGAATTTCATAGGGGTTCCACGCGGGCGAAGTCGCGGGCGGCCTCTAGTAAGATATAAAATATATTAATTTTTTAAATAAAATCTTATAATTTTGTATAGAAATGTGATTTATCACAAACCTATTTTTTATGTATGATATTACTCTGGCGTAAACATCCATGCTGTGAACACGCTAACGAAAAACTACCATGAAATTAACTTGGAAATCTTAGATGTATCGAAAAGGTTGAAGTTTGACGAAGAATGTGCACTACTCAAAATGTTATTCAAGATTGTATTTTCGGAAATGTGTATTTTTGCACAGATTTAAAAAGAAAGCTAGATATTTGTTGACAGTTTCACGTTCCGTTACCCACTAATATATAATAAGTGTATAATATAGAAAGTGTTATATGACAGAAAGTCTAATATGAAAAACGTATTGGATTTTGTAGAATTCACAAGATTCTTTATAACATTTACAAATTCACAATTCGCGTCACGTGCTCATTTTACAAAGACGACATTCCGAGTCAAACCGATATATTAGTACTGTGTCGTGTTACTTACACATGATTATTATTTACACATGTTTTTAACTAAGCTGCAAAGCGATTTACATGATTAGCTTCGGGCGTCATAGCCTCCCGCGATCATTACTGTATTTACATTGATTGTAAAATTACAAAATATTTATTGAGCATGACAAACATTAAAGGTTTCAGGTACTTATGTACATTTATACAAATTACACGTGAGACAATGAATCGTATCATAAGACGTACATACATATTATAGAAACCCAACACAATCCAACTTTTTTTCAATAACTTAAAATATTTGGCATTACTTCAGGATTGTTACCTGTATCTTATTTTGACAGTGAATATCTATGTTTTTACTATTTTTTTTTTTGTATAATACTTCATTATAATTACTTTTTTAAATTTATATTTTACAATAATTTTTGCTCGATGTCGGGCAGTAGTTTCCGCGCTGAGTGTCAAGCCGCAACTTTATCCAATTCATTAAACATCGACATATCTATCGATATATTGCTTTAGTAAGTAATTATTACAGAGGAATGACAATTTAGATCGTGTTCTACGAATGAAATATTACAAAATAATTTGCAATTTTCTTTTATTAGTGTTTCAAATAAATTTTCGAAAATCATAATAAAATAAATAATCACGGCCAACCGTTCTCTGTCCATTCATAAATTTTGGCAATATAAATTTTTTTATATACATTCACTCTTGCGTGGTTTTTACTTATGGATATGGATATTTTAGGAGCTTAAATTCAAGACATAAATCCCAATTACATTATAATTTATAATTATGGGTAAACATAGAAAAAAATGCTTCACGTATCAGCATGACAATAATGAAGGAAACAGTATTTTTTGAGCCTTAGATCGGGGTAGACAATAAATTACAAGAGCACCTGGTTTGATTATCACAGTAGGCTGAAGTGTGAATCGGCGTTGTGGTGTATGGCGGTGACGAGCGCGGCGTACAGTGCGTACGCTCGCGCGGGCGCGCACATGAACGCAAGCACGCGCGCCTCGCCCCCCGCCGCCGCCGCCCCCTCCGCGCCCGTATAGCGTGCCACGCGGGCCATTGCTGCCGCACTGATCTGATCACCATAGGATATGTTTATATATCTGCACCAACTATACATTTTATACTTTGCTCAAAACGATATAACTCAGAAAGTTTCTCAGAAGCGACTAAATTCTTTGTGATTTCTTTCGTGTGAACTGAGTTTATTAGTAACATATTTTTAAATGTTTATTATCCCTATTGTAACATGCAGAAATGCAGATATACATTTGCATTTATAATAAGCTTGTACACGCGTAACTATTGCCAATATCTCTGGTTCTTAGCGACGTATCAAAATGAAACTAACGATTACAACACAACTAAAAGCTACATTAAAACTCGACTAGTAAACTATACATACATAAAAACAGACAGACAGACAAAAATAAAATGGCTTCTATTGACCCTATTATTATTTTATCTTTAATATCTTGTATGTACAGACACATAATCAGGTACAGTTTCAGTTTAAGTATATATAGATAATCTACCATCCATAAGCCATCGGTACCTAACAGCATTGTTGTAAACTCTATAATTTAAATAATTTATCTAAAAAAGGATTACAATCTTTTGGTGTTGTCTTTGATCAAGGTATAAGCAGCGAAAGGCAACTTTGTACTGACTGACACGAACAAGTGTGCAACGAACACGAAACTGTTTATAAAAAATACTTTTATATATTTGTTACCTGATACTCGTCATCTTCATCCACTGCATGCGGCTCGGATATCTTGAGCATTCGCCTTTGCAACACCGTCAGCTGTGATAAGAAGTTGCAGTTCATCACCTCATCACCATCGTCGTCACATTCACGCAAAACACCATTTGTGACGTTAAAGTTCAGAATCAACATTAATTTTCTCATAAAAAGCTAGTTTTATTTATACATACATATGATCACGCCTTTTTCTCATTGGCGTTAGCAGAGACTTCATTCTTACAACTACTGCGGTCCTGACATACTTTCTTCGATTCTACCAATACAAACACTTTTCATATACGCTTAATATACGGTTAATGTTACTTCTGACCTGCCCTTTTCTAAAGTCTTTTATTTAGTCAAGATAATCTCTTCTAGGCCCTCCCCTTCTAAGGTCCCATCCACTCTACCTTTATTAATTCTCCTTATATAAACAGATACAAATTTGTGTTAATTTATTAAAAGAAAATCATAGTTACTGATTTAATGCCAAATTAAAACTATTTCATCGCAGTCTTGCTAGTAAAGTTAGTTATAAATAAATTTAACTGGAAAAGGATTGGAAATTGCTTAGCAATTAATCTACCCATTGCCCATATTTGTAGACATTTATTTTGATAAAATAAAAATATACAGGGACAAATTGCACGATGATTGAATTAGCCCCAAAGTAAGCTCGAGACCTTAGACACTATTTTTACAATAAATACACATATAGATAAAAATCCAAGACCCAGGCCAATCAGAAAAAGGTCATTTTCCATCATGACCCGACCAGGGAGTGAACCGTTACACCACGGAAGTCGTCATAAGCACTTACTTCGATGACGGCGCCCTGGAAGGGTCCGAGCGAGCAGAATTTGAAATCGATCATCTCCATGATTCGCTCAGACTCCGGATCCGCTACCACCAGCAACTGGCGACACCACATAATGTTATATTACTATCAAATACTTGCATGATGACATTTTAATTATCATTATAGCATATGCTATGCCAACGTTTTATTGTTTCTTTTTCACGTGTCATTACTATATTTCAGTTAAAGAAGTAGTTGCTCCGTCCGGTGAGTGGGAGAGCCGGAGGCCCAACTTCCCCCGCTGGGGATGGGTTTTTAAAGGCCGGCAACGCTTCTGTGACCCCGCTGATGTTGCAGTAGTCTAAGGGCGGCGGTGATCACTTAATATCACGTGACCCGCCTGCTCGTTTGCCTCCCTCTTACATAAAAAAGAAAATCTAAGAAAGATACATGCCACACTTGAGCGTCTTGTGCGTTGTCAATGACAAATTCCACATATGCTAAAATCCGTAGCGGAAGAGGTTTATTTATAAAAAAATAAATAAATAGGGACAAATCACACAAATTGAGTTAGCCCCAAACTAAGTTCGAGACTTGTATTATGTTATAGTAACTAAACCTTCAACCAATCCTGAGTATCGGTCAAGTTAACCGTTACACCACGGAGGTCGTCAAATATATACACATATCGACGCTAGAATGCAATCTTGTCGTATCTCTAAAAATGCTTTTCTTTGTTGCTATCTTGGATATAAAAAAAAACTGCTTCGAAGAGTTTGGGTCTCAATTTTCTATGTTTTTTATTTATTTATTTAATGACATTGAATTTTTGTAAAGAAAAATCCAAAAGTATGCGTGAAGTATTTTTTTTTAATCCAAGAAGTTAGTGGGGAAGAAAACCCATTTTTCGAGATACGACAAGATTGCTTTCTAGCGTCGATATATAGATTTTATTTCTTCCCCTGCCCCCATACCTTGTGAGTGAGGAGCAGGGTGAGCGGCGCGTTGTCGAGCAACACCTCGAAGCCGCCTAGCGCCGTCAGCTCGCACAATCGGAAACTCCAGCGCACGCAGTCGCGCCGCCAGCTCGCTTGCGTGCGTGACTCCCGATCCACGTCCAGGATTCGCGGCTGATGCAATTACATTCACTTATTTGCTAATATCGTTTCAGATGATCAATATAGATAGATATATAGAGACAAATCACACAAATTAAGTTAACGCCAAAGTAAATTCGAGACGGAGATACCTATTATTACGTATTTGTTATAAAATATAGTATCATCTTGTGTAATGGGATATTATAACAAATTCAAGTATTTGTCAATAAACAATCCACGATTACACCGGAATTACTGTACCTCAATAATTTTCATCGATACGAAAAAGCTACAGCTTCTAGCATTGACGTACGATAAACAAAAATCCCGTTAAAATGTTCTCGACTATCGTTCTCGAAACTGCTCATCGCTTATAAATGACATTAAATGAACATACTTCAACTAATCTCGTTAGTTTGACATGGTTCCAACTTGCACACATTATGACTTATTTTTTTATTCACGATTTTGGAAATGGAACTTTCTCGAAATAATCATAGTAGTTGTCATCTTTAATGAAGTAAGGTCTATATTTTGTTCAAGTTTGTTCGAAACGGTGAATTTATTATAGTGGTATGGAGCCACTACTAGTAGTGGTATGATGCCACTACTTGTAGTGGTGTGAAGCCAGCTACAGGCTTTTTTTAGCCTGTAGCACGAATGGGCCGGCTCGTCCGGGGAAGTACCACACTCCCACAGAAGACCGACGCCTGAATGGCGGTTATCAGTCGTCATGCTCCGTCAAGTGAGTGAGGGAGCCGGGCGCCCAACTTCTCCGACCTCCCCAAAGGAGGGGAAGGCGGAGGTTTTTTACAGGCCGGCAACGCTTCTGTAACCCCACGGGTGTTGCAGTTGTCTATGGGCGGCGGTGATTACTTAACATCTCGTGATTCGCCTGCTCGTTTGCCTCCCTCTGACATAAAAAAAAAAAATATTTTTAATCATATGTATAAATATTAGGTTTGTAGCTTTGAAAATATGAGTATGTCGGGTATGTTACCTGCGGCACGGGGTCCCAGCCAGTTTGGGTGAGCAGGCCGTGTCCGGCATAGGCCACCAGATCAGCAGTGGCGCTGAGTGGCTTGGTGAGTGCACCTACAAGCCCGCGCCTCAGCGCCGTAGCGCCGCTCTCCGACTCACCCACCGCTACGCCCACTAGTGGGTGGTGGGCCAGTCCCCCCACCGCACCTGAACGAGAGTATTGTTTGTTTGTACAGTTAATGTCATATTACTTACTGGATTCGACCGATCAAATTGGGAATGCGGAATTTATGATAGTGGTCGTTTTTGATTCAATTTGGAATGGTGATAGTTTAGTAATCAAGAATTTGAACCAATTTATAACAATTAAAAAAAATAATTAATTACGATACATTTTATTTTGGTTAAAACTAGTTATTTGAGGGGTAAGGTCTAGCAAAAAAGCAACATAAATCTTTTAACCGCATAGTTGGTGATGCCAAGAGTAAAACTTATGAAGGTCTGAGGATCAGTGCAGCTAGCGTACTCTTCATCATCTACTAGCAGATCTAGACCACATGCAGCGGTCACATTCTACTTACCCAATATGTTGATAGCGAAGTTGGTAATCCCAGCAGTGAGGCCCGCCATAAAGCTCTGCGGTGGCCGCCGGCGCGCCGCAGCAGCACGTCGAGCGTGTTCCTCATCGCCAGCCAGTAGGTCCAGGTTGCGTGCCAGCGAGCCGGCCCACGCACTCAGCGAGCGCAGCAGTGCTGCCGCCGCGGCGGACACTACGCCGCGCAGCCCACCCGACGCCTCGCCAAGACGCGCCGCCAGGGCACCAGGTGCACCTAGCAGCTCTAGACCGCCGACCACCCAACCTGGTCGAATAATATAGCCTATAGCACTCCTGAATAGTGTAGCTTTTTGACTGTGAAAGTTTTTTTTTTAATCGGTTCAGTATTTTCGAAGATTAGCCCTTACAAACAATCAAAATTACAAACTTTACTTCTTTATGAGTTATATCTTTATTTTGAATTTGCCGCGCATATGACAAATGCAAAATTGTTAAAAATTATTGAAATCAGTGTGTGATTTTAACACTAAATTTAAAGTGTAGAAACAATGTTTAGAAATAAACTTTATTGTCGTTTCTTTGTTGTGTTTGTGTGTTTCTTTGTGTTTGTGGACAGTAAGAAAAATTAATGTTTACAGAGACAAGACAAGACAGTTTATATATTTAGTATAAATATTTTTAATGTTTAATTAATGTTTTTATTTTTAATTTAAAAAAAAATACTACAAAATGTTAAATAAATGAATAAAATCTTTTCACTACAGTCAATGCCAATGTTTATGTAACAAGGAGTAAATCTGCTTTTGCTGTTTTAATGTGTGGAAAAAAAGAAAATGTAAATGAAATGGTCAGTACCAGCGCCGAGGATAGCGGCGGAGAGGTAGTGTACTGTAAGCGCGTGCGTGAGCTGCTCCGATGACGTCATCATGTCCTGCACGCGGAACGAGCTTAACCGCAGCGGGCTCTGGTCCAGGGCGATGTACATGCGGACCTGCGATACAGACAGACCTTATGATATATTCTGGCATAGTCGTCTGCATATCAAGTTACCCCGCAAGGGTTGATGTACTCTATGTTCTAATAATAGTGGTGAAATTGTAATAAATTTGAACACGTTTGATGTGCTGTTGCCGGTACACTCTTAAATTAAAAATAATATATAGACTTTTTTTTATACGGCACCATGTTCATTAATAATTTCCGTTAAGTCCGTCCTTTCTTTTAAGTAGATACATAGATATAATCACGTCCCCTTCCCATAGACCCCTATTAGCTGAGACTACATCCTACCACTTACTAAAGTCCTAATATACTTCGTTCGCCTCCTCCAAAGCCATTAATCATATTCGCATAAGAAAAGGGTAATTCTGACCCTTCGCCCCGTGTTCGTAATATATACGAGAAAATTTCCTACAAATAGTTTCATCCTTCTTTTGATATACTCCGTACTATTAAAAAATGCCGCCTCGTACTCACCGCCGTGTGCAACGTGAGCGTGAGATCAAGCGGCTGTAGGTGTAGCAGCCGCAACCGCAGAGGGCGCTGCAGTATCCGCTCGTCCGCCAATATGGTCGCCACGTCGGACTGGCGGCGAGGCGGCGCCGACAGCCGCCACAGCGCGACCAGAGCGCTCACATACGCGTCTTCAATATAGAGCGACAGCGGACCCAGTGCTAACTCCACTTCCGTCAGCTCTAAAACATTACATTAAAATTAAGACTTCATATTTAGCTAAAATCACCACCGCTTTGAGTATATCAATTTTCAGGGCTAGGCTATCTATACACTTATACAAATATATATTATTTATGTAAGAGAGCGGCAAACGAGCAGGCGGGTCACGTGATGTTTAGTGATCACCGCAGCCCATAAGACAACTGCAACACCCGCGGAGTCACAGAAGCGTTGCCGGCCTTTAAAAAGTCACTCACCATTGTAAGTGCAATCAGCCACGGTCCATTGGTCGTGTTGCGTCATCAGCAGGAACCTTGCATCTTGTTTGTTCGTTTCGAAGGCAGCGTTGTTCGCGAAGAGATTCCATATAGGAGGCCAGCGTTCGTCTGGGAGACACTCATTGCGGGTGCTTGCCACTACGCGGAAGTCGAACTGCCCACTCTCGTATTCCAGGTTGTCAATTTGCAGGTCTGATATTGCTACTGTAGTTTTTGTTTTCTGATGAATAAAATGAAAGTAATCAATTATGAATGAGCTTTGTTGAAGGTGTATTAAATATTTAAATTTCGTTGAAGCCGCCAAAGCTTAAAAATACAGTACATTTTCGCTTTCGTTTCTAGAAGAAAGTCTACATTGTCATTGTTGATGAAAGCTGATAATGGAATACCTTTACCTACCTTTAGTCTAATAGTAAAGGCATATGCACAACTTCGAATATCTTTAAATAAATTTTATCTTCTCCTTCCAGAATTGGCCAATAGCTTATATGTTTTCTTACAGAAGAAGATCCTTTCACGTAATATTTTATGAAATTTTCTTTTAAAAAATCTTTGAAAAAAATGATGCATTTTACGGGGTAAGACCAAGAATCGTGAGACCCTAAAATATGTGTGTTCCACGTGCTTTGCCTCACCTGCCTGATAGTGGCGACGTGCGCAGCCACACGGTCAGCGTGCAGGGCGATCAACGGGCGTGCGTCAGACGCGGCCGCCATCTCTAACACCACCGCGTCCAAAACGAAGCGCGCACGCTCCACCGCCGACGAACTGTCCCCCTCCTTCCAATCTGAAACTGTGCCTCCCAATGTCAAACCGGCACTGATTCATACGCGACGTTCAGTGTACGTAGAAGTTGTCATAAACATCGACTAAGCCTGTGTTTTCATAGAAGCGGAGCTGTACGGAGCCGAGCAATGACTTACAAAATTTGACCAATGATATTGCTCTATTCACAATCGAATCAGTAAAATTTTGCCTCTGCTCATCACTTTGCAATTTCTGTGGGAATTCACCCCCAATGTCGTGAGAGGCGGAGTGAAGATGTATCGATGTTTTGTTTGGCCGAAAGAATTTCGCCATTCCCCGAATGTATTTAAAGTACAAATTCTATGAGTCAATAAAGTAGATTGACACATCTTAAGTCTGTCAAAAATGTCTGTTTAGTTACATATACATGAAATACATAATATATTTTGACTTCAAATTAATTATACTCAATACACAAATACTCACCAGGGCAAGGCACGCCAATGGAAGCATTTGAAGGGACGTGTACCGTTGCGTCGTCATTGTCCGTCTCTTCATTGTCCACCGCATTGGCTTTTTCAGACAACGTGTCAGCCGCTAAATCATCGATTACTTCCGTACCTCGCATCTGCAAAATTAATATTGTCTTCGTGCACAGATTGTAATAAAAGTAAAGAGCGTTAAACAGAGTAGAGAGACTAGCAACCGGACACTACATCTGAATCTCCATTCCACAACTCAGTTAAGCGTCGCCTGCCTGTCTCGCGACATGTCGATTCTTCTTCTTCTTCTTTATTTCAGCCTCTTTCAACCGCTTGGATGTAGGCCTCCTTCGAGTTATGCCACTTTACTCGATCTTGAGCCACTTCTATCCACTTCACTCCTGCTGTTCTCTTAATCTCATCGGACCAGCGCATTTGTGGCCTTCCCTGTGGGCGTCTCTCTCCCCACGGTCTCCACTCTATCAGAGCTTTGCCCCATGAACCCTGTTTTCT
>JADGIL010003630.1:2677-14521 GCA_020352625.1 Cactoblastis cactorum
AGAATAACCAAATGTCTGCAAATATTCTCGGATGCGGTCTCAAATGAAACCAAATTTTTTACTTTTTAAAGGGAAATTACTTAAGTTCTTGTGTCGGGGGTTTTTTAAATTTTCAATTTTATTTATATCTTTATAAATTCTACCAGTGTGTAGAACGACAAATCTCTACAGTACTTACTAATACCTAAATATTAAGGAATATAAAATACTAGCCTACCCGTGCCCACTTCAATGGGCGTTAAAATATATCCTATTGCTCTCCTGAATAGTGTAGCTTTCAGATTGTGAAAAAATTTAAACATGATCGGTTCGTAATTATTGAAAATTAACCTTTACAAACAAACAATAAAAGTTACAAACTTTACCAATTTACACAAGTTTGACCTTTACCCACTAAATCATCTGTGCCAAATGTCATCAAAATCAAACTTTTCGAGTTTATTCTTACATACAAATCTTTTATCTGTAATAATAATAACGCATCAATATGGCATTACATAAACAGCAGCACGAACTGATAACAAGAACCATAAATAATTTGATGTTTTGGCGGCTATTGATATGTTTTAAACATAATTGTGAAGTAAATACAGTGATAATTGTGATTAAATAAATCCTTTCCTGTAGACACTAACCAGTTTTGGCTATCACAAGTCAGAAAGGAATTTGAGTTTCAATTTTTATTACAAACTCTGTCATGGGTGTTGCAAGTCGTCTATAGGCTGCGGTAATCATTTTCTATCAGGTGGGATGTGTACTTTTTGCTTGCTTGGTTGTAGAGCACAAAAAAAATAGGTTGGCTTGTCTGTGTTATAGAGGTATAAAAAAGAAGTGATCAATTCAGTGCAACTATTACCTAATTTACTTTCAAAATTTTATTTAGGGTAAAAAACGGTCAACTAGGCACCATTACTGTTATCCTTTGTTGATTCACAAGACCTTTTGTAGTTGCAAATGAGTCAATTACTTCCACAAAAAAAAACTTACAAGTTTTTCGTCTATGCAAAAAAAAAAGTAACTACGCGACCGAAGTAATTCTACATTTCGTATACTTTTTGAGGTACATTTTACAGAATGAATATCAGATTTTTGGTTTGGGATTTGTAATCATAGTAATCCTTACTTACTTAATAAGTAGAAAAGTGAAAGTGTGTTTGTCTGTGCGTCGTTCGCGTTAAAACGGAGCAACGGATTAGTGTGATTTTTTATGTGGATATATTTGAAGCAGAAGGCTGGAGCATTCTCCAGCCCTTCGAATATCCAAATAAAAAATCACACTAATCCATTGCTCCGTTTTAACGCGAATAAAATATATATGCGAAATATATATGTAATAATGTACATATATGTCATTACATAGGCTACTTTTTTATTATATTTGAACCTTATTTAAAAATTCCCATTTAAGTTTAAGCCTAAGGCCCAACTTCCCCGCCCTCCCCATTTGGGTAGGACGGGGGTTTTTTATAGGCCGGCAACGCTTCTGTGACCCCTCGGGTGTTGCAGTTGTCTATGGGCGGCGGTAATAACTTAACATCACGTGACCCGCCTGCTCGTTTGCCCCCCTATTACACAAAAAAACGTTGAAAACAAATTTTTCCTCCTATTTTAAGACGAAATGATTTCATTGATCTTAAAGCGATGAAATATATTTTAATAAACTAATAATTTTAATACGACGTAAGAAAGTATAAATATACAGAATTAAACTTATAATAAATGCAATCAGGAAAAAAGTAATTTTATTCTCTGTCAAAAAATAATTGAAACATCAAATCAGCTTTTCTTTTCCGCCCACAAGTCTCCTAGCAACTCCCACTCATTACACCCACAGAGCTTTGACTGAAAGCTTAAGCTAGAGTTACAAGTACATTATTACTAAGCTCTAACAATTCCGCACTTAAGAATTTTCATTAATTGTTTTTAAAGTCTTTTCTTACTGTGTTATTTTTACTATATATGTATATCTCTATCGATATCTATACATGGGAGATATATAAGAAAAAATATACAGGGGCTCTTTATAGGGCCTATAGAAGCCAAAACCATTATTTTTAGAATTTTTATCTGTCTTTCTGTATGTTTTTACGCACATCACAAAAAATAATTATTTAAAAAAAAACAAAATACCCGACTGAAAATGCTAATGACTGACTAAAAAGGGGGAAACAAGCTTTACAATTTAGTTAAATCGTATGCAATATACTACCAAATTGGTAGATACAACGATGTCTCGTAGATTTGTTTGCCCCGCCTGCAATTATTTAAAATATATACATTGTGTATATATTTTAAAGACTGGGGATCGAAACCGGACCTCAAAGTAGCGATCACCACGTCACGGAGGTCTTCAATGTATCGATCATGTAGACAGCACTAAAACTGTCACCCACCCTGTCGCCAACTAATGACCTTGAACCAAATACTACTAAGTACTGGCTTAGGTTTAAGGGTCAGATTCAGGCGTTTGTTAGTTCGATTTTTCTATTTCTGTTTGTTCAAGCCCTCGTTTTTCGGTTAATTTGGTGGGAGTATGTGGTGAAGTTACACTCTCATCAAGTCCTTGGCTATCAACCAAGAGATCCCGGGTACGAACCCGGTTAACTAAACTAGTCTTTTTCTAATTGGCCAGGATTTTTGATGCTTATCTATATATGTATGCATTTATTATATGAATACTGTATCGTTGAGTTAAAATCCCATAAGTCAAAAACTTAGTTTGGGGCTAACTCAACATATCCCTATAAAAAAATTAATTTCTATGAGGATAATATAACCCAAGACGTAGACAGAGATGCTATTTTTAACATTGGCGCCATTTAAATTATGCACAGACCATTCGCTCGTACGTCCACCCCCAAATGTCGGGTCAAACTGAGGTCAAATCGATAAAGGGCTGGTTGTGAAAAAACTAGAATTGACCACCTCCGTGATGCAGTTGACCACTGCATCACGGAGGTGGTCAATTCTAGTTTTTTGGCCTTGCGATCAAAGAGATTACGGATTTTCTTTAGTTAAAACTATTATAGGTTAGTTTTGGTTTATTTCGGACCCACCACACATTCCCACCGCTGTTTCCTGTTACGGCCAGGATTAAGTAACAGCGGCGACCAAATGAAGACAAATGAGCGATTAAGCCCATCGAGTCAGGATAAACAAAGGCTGTCGTATTAAACCATTTTTAATTATTTTTAAAGAAAGGAGGAGAAGTAGGAAGAGAAGATTTTATATATATTTATGTTAGTTTTAGTTTCTGGTTCTGGTGCTTTTTTGGTCTGGTAAACCAGAACCAACCTTAGGACAGTGTAAACAATAGCTTGTTGGATTTGCTTTCTTTTGTTAGTATTTGTATGTAAACATAGGTTTTTGCGTTCGTTCATTCACCCTGCCTGACTACATGGCTGCAAATTCCAGGTCAAAGTGGAACTGAGGTCAAATCGAGGTAGGGTTGGCTACTATCCAACGGCTACATACTACTAAAACATGGCTTTTAATATATGTATACTAATATTATAGAGAGGTAAAGGGAAACTTTGATTGTTTGTTTGTAAGGGCTAATCTTCGGAAATACTGAACCGATCATGAAAATTCTTTCACCATCAGAAGCTACACTATTCAGGAGTGCTATAGACTATATTTAACGCCCAGTGGGCATGGGTCGGCTAGTAAGTAATAGTCCTTAAACGTATTATTCCACGATGACCTCGTTGGCGCAGAGGAAAAAAAAATATGTATGAGGAAGGCAATGGCGGCTGATAGTCGCCATTAAGGTGTCGCTTTTCTGTGGGAGTGTGGTACTACCCCGGACGAGCCGGCCCATTCATGCTGTAGGCTAAAAAAGCATGCAGCTTATACCACTACCTAAATCTTGTCATTGTCCCAAAAAGTCCGATTTCCGCGATCAGGTGTTGTTGGAGATTGAATTTTGCTTATTGGCCTGGGTGTTGATGTTTATCTATATTTGTATTTATTATAAAATATAGTGTCGTTGAATGAGTATCCCATAATACAAGTACCGAACTTATTTTCAGACCTAACTTAGTTAGCGTATATTATCTTTATATACATATTTTACTATCCGACCCGTGCCCACTTCGTTGGGCGTAAAATATAGCCTAGCTATATAGTGTAGCTTTCTGATTTTGAAAGAATTTTCGTGATCGGTTCAGTACTTCCGAAGATTAGCCCTTACAAACAAACAAAGTTACAAACTTTATCTATGTATAATATTAGTGTAGATTATAACCATTAACATAATTTTAAAATTTATACAAGGTATGTATGTATTACGTGCAATATATGGATGAAAATTACATGAATTAAATTGCATTACGACCTATTATGGCAAAATAACCCTATTTGCTACGAGCCCGCTACGAAACGTAACCGTCTACGAAATTTCGTCAGCTACAGTTTTTATTTATTACGAAAGCCATGCAACGCCTCTCCACTCAGTTTAAGTAACGTCAAAAATGGTCTTATTAATTCATAATTATTAAAAAAAATAAAGGGTTTCTTACATAATTTACATAATTAGGCTTAATCTCGTAAAAACCTATTGGATGACTGGTAGAGAATGCCATATGGCATTAAGTCCGCCTTTTGTGCATAATTTTTTTTTGCGTAATTTTTGTGCAATAAGGTTTTTAAATAAATAAATAAAAAAAAGTTAACCTAAATTCTTAAAAATATCGTTTCTTTTTAATATCTCCTATATACAGACATAGTTGGGTTATAATTTTATTATATGTATAGATTATATTATAAATCGAAGAATAAAAGCTGTTATTTATACTATTAGCAAAGGTGTCAACTGATCTATATCTACTACTTCTAATAAAATTGTAACTGATCCACATATGTCTGAGAGATATTAAAGAAAAAATATATAGGAGCTCTTTACAAGGCCTATGAAAGCCAAAACGATTGTTTTCAGAATGTTTGTCTGTCTATCTGTATGTTTTTAGCGCATCATACAAAAACTACCGAACAGATGGACTATGATCTAGATTAAAAGATAGGCTACTTATTATCCCGGAAAAATGTACGGTTCCCGAGGAATATAATTTGTTGTAACCGAGCAAGGGTCTGACAAGATATTATAGTATCCACTGATCGGACGAATCGCGAGCATTAGCTAGTTATAAATAACCTTGTATATTATCTCATTCGAAGCAAAGTCATAATAGAGAGAAAATCCAGCAAGCCTTTAAACAGTTATGCTTTTTACTAATGTTATTATTATCACCCCAAGTTCCCCTGCATCCCCACCTCACCCTCGGAATCCGATCGATGACACGTGGCCTGGACCGTCTGACGCAACATCCCTCAAAACGTAGTGATATGGAAGAAACACACTTACTGTCGTGGCTTGTCGTATTTATTTTTATATAAAAGGGGAATGCAAACGACTAGGCGAGTCACGTGATGTTAAGTGATCACCTCTGCCCATAGACATCTGCAACACCGGGGGCTTACAGAAGCGCTGCCGACCGTTAAGAAAGTGCGTTCTTTTCTGGAAGGTTCCGATGTCGTTCCGTTTCGTTTAAATTAAGAACGCTATTTGACTTTAAAAAGTTACGAAGTGAAACAGCCAGTATTTTATACAAAGACAATAGAAAAATGATATTATAAAAATATTTTAGTAGATAATTATGCTATTAGTCTTTCCCTTGAACAGCTACAAAAGTCTACGAGCGAGCTACGCGTGGTTTACGAGAGAGAGCAACGTCGATGCACGGAGCATGCATCGATTTTTAAACCCCGGATGAAAAAAGAGGGGTGTTGAAATAAGTTTGACGCGTGCATGTGTGTGTTTGTCATTCTGTATATCCCAAACGAATAAACCGATTTTGATAATTCTTTTTTTGTTACAAATTTATTTTCTTAGCTATGTTTTAACCCCCGACGCAAAAGAGCGATAAGTTTGACGCGTTTTTTATTATATTGTGTCGGGGGTTTCATTACTTGCCCTCTCACGCCATACTCGTATGTTGACGCAATTATTTGACAAATATGCATTACAAGGCAAGTTAAAAATCTTTTTTTTTTAATCTAATTTCAATTAAGCTAGCATAGCGAGCTTCAACTGCTCCAGAAACAGTTCATTATTTAATTTTAACAGAAATATATCACCTGCGATTTGTTTTTTATCGATATTGATAACGGTAACAGACAGACATTAAAAATAAATAATTAATTATACAAAAAATGTAATGTTTTTGCTTAATTTTGCTCTACATTGATAACGGCAATAAGTAGATGCTTGAAATATTCATGGAATATGAATTATAAATTAACTTTAAATATCAATAATTAAATTAACCTTAAATAAATATTTAAGGGGGGCTCCCATAAAACAAAGGTAATTTTTTGACGATTTTTATAGAATTTCTTTTTTTATGAAATAGAGGGGCAAACAAGCTGGCGGGTCACGTGATGTAAAGTGATCACCACCACCCATAGACACCTGTAACACCCGAGAGGTCAAGAAGCGTTGCCGGCCTTTGAGGGCTTTATACGCCCTATTCTTGAAGGTTCCGATATCATATTAGTCCGGAAATACCGCTGCAGGCAGTTCGTTCCACAGTGTGGTCGTACGTGGTATAAAGTTTCTTTTAAAACGTACGGTAGTCGACCGCCATTCCAGACGGAAATGACGAAACTATAGTCTGCGACGGGTAGTACGGTGTAGGAATTTTACAACTTCTAAAACTTCTAGAAAACGCACAGAGAGTAATATATGCAATACACAATGTATATATTTTAAATAACTGCAGGCGGGACAAACAAATTTAAGAGACATCGTTGTATCTACCAATTTGTCCCGTCTGCAATTATTTAAAATATATACAATGTGTATTGCATACGATTTAACTAAATTGTAAAGCTTGTTTTCCCCTTTTCAGTCAGTCATTAGCATTTGCAGTCGGGTATTTTGATTGTTTTTTATAATTATTTTTATTTATTAAATATATGTATGCATGTGTGTATTGTTCACTTTTGTTGACGAAAAAACAAAGAAAAAAAAACATATCATATAAAAAGTACCCAATAAAAAGAAAATCATCACGACCCTGGATTCAAACCCATGTCCTTATATTGAAAGTGTGCGTTTTCACCACAATACTGAGTACTGACAACAAATTAACAGTTTTGTTGAAATTTCAAATAGTATTTGCCTGTACTTTGGCTCATATTAAAGAGTTGTAAAAATGAAATGAAAAAGAAAATCTATATTTATAACTCATATTTTAATACATTTTATTAAAAAGCATTTGTACTAAATTTAAAATTGATCAGAGTAACTTTTATTTTTTTCTTTCATACAGAGTTTACTCTCCCCTTTTTTGTCTCTAAAGGAATGGAAGGAAAGGAGGGCGGAATTACCAAAAATACCATGCTTACATGAGCAGTCTGTGGTAAAATCACACTTCTGACTAAATACCAAGTTCACAGCTATTTTGAATTTAATTCTGTGATGATGAATTAATTTACTTGGTTCTTTTCGACTCCTTTTTGCTCCTATAGAAACAATATTTAGAAAAACCTAGAAACACCTAGATATGTGATTATTTTTGCGAAAGAGCATTAGTGCCAAATCAAGTCGATCAGCAAAGATTTTCTTTTCTCTCCTTACAAACTTTGACACCCCTTCTTACCCCTTAGGGTTTGAAGTTTGTAAAATCCTTTTTTATCTGAGCACTTCGTGATTACATAAAACTTCTGTCTAAATTTTAAGTATTAGCTTCTTCTATGGTTTAGGCTGGGCGTTGAGGAGTCAGTCAAGTCTGGTTCTTTTATATACTGTATATTTTAGGCCGCAGTCACCACTAGGTCAGCTTTCAAATGAACAAGAAGACTTCGGACTAGATGTAGAAAATTTGGCCATACAAATTAATAAACTGTTGTGATTGCAATATAAAATAACTTATATTTGTGCATAAACTCTCGCGATAAATCTCGTGCCAGATGTAGGTCTTATCAACGCCCTATGAACTATTAGGGTCAATTTACTTTGATACCGCTTTTGTTTCTGTGTAGAAAATATATTGTTTAATTTAATCTCTATAAAACTTTATGCAAAATACTATTTTAAAAAAAAGTAAAAACCAAAATCGTTTTGTTTCATATTAAAATATGAAGCGTCCTAATAACTATTTTTTTGACGGATAGTATGATTAATTAAAATTAATTACTTACATTATGATAGTTTTAAATTATTTTGTAGTACAAAATTATGATTTAAAACTAAAGGTCACTGCACTGATTTTTCCCGCGTTTTTCGAGTGGAGCGACTAAGCCCGCCAACTGGACCCGCGAGACTGCCGTGCGCCAATGGCAAGAGGGACAAAAGATTAACTTTAGGGTAAGCGTGATAGAGAAAAACAATAGCTTATAGGTATTGAACGGGATTTCGCTATGCCGGAAATAGGAGGACGAAATAGATTTGGACCTTACTATTTTTGCTATTTGAAACTATAAGGTAACGACCCAATATTTTTATTCCATTTGAAAGATCCATATATAGTCAACTGCATGTCAAGTTAGGTACTCTGCACGGGTCTCTATAATGTATAATGTGGTAACAATTTGCAATTGGATAGATGGGGGTGCCATACACTGGTGTTGGTATAAATTGTATGTTTAGTGTACTGTATTCTATGAGATATAATATTTATTATATTTTTTCAACGAGGTTTAAAATTATAATATTGGTGCGGTTCACGTTTTTTTATTAATAAGGCTGTATACACAGAGCTGTCAATTTCATTTCTTTAAAAAAAACAAATGTCAACTATCAGCTGTTTTTGACAGATTTTGTAAGGATATTTTGTTTATTCGCATCTTTTTGCCACTTCTTATCAGCAAAATTTAAAATATTTGGTATAAAGTAGGATGAATACTAGTAGAATTATTGTACTATATGGGAGCCAAACATTTACAGCCCAAGAGATCGCTGAAAGAATATGGCGATCATTAAAATTGTTAGGATTTCGTGGACCTGTACAACCTTTAGATGATTACCCAATTTATCAGCTTATTCACGAAGAATACGCTATTTTTGTGTGTGCTACAACTGGCCAGGGCGATGAACCAGATAATATGAAGAAATTCTGGAAATTTTTACTAAGGAAAAACCTTCCTTCTAATTCATTGATACGCCTAAAATTTGGTGTCCTGGGCTTAGGGGATTCTTCTTATGCGAAGTTTAATTTTGTTGGCAAGAAACTGCATAAACGACTAATACAACTAGGAGCTACGCCTCTTGTTGATGTTGGTGAGAATTTTCATATTTTTTAACTTAATGGCATTTCCATTGAAATTGGGACTAAATCACACTTATCGGTTTAAATATGTATATCTTTGAGTTTTGTGAAAAATTATATATTGTTCTTATCTCTATATTGTTCATCTATCTATTAAATTAAATCAATATAATTTAAATTACATTGTTTAATTAAAATAAATGTGGAAATATACATATATTATGCAAACTGACAATGCAATTACTAGATTTATCAATTTGCAAAATAAAACATTACTAGAAATTTCATTTATAATCAATTTCAGGCCTCTGTGACTATCAACATGACCTGGGACATGATGCGGTTATGATACCATGGCTAAAACAATATTACACTGTTCTCAAACAAAGCTATCCCAACATACAACTAGACAAACTAGGAACTAAGTTCTTACCGAGATGGAAAGTATCTCTGATTAAAGATAAAGAAACTGAAAATGGATTTAAAAATATTAGTATCAGCAATGATATTTATTACAGCAAAGGTACAAGAGACGATTATTTAGATGCAATACATTTTGAGATTGAGAAAAATTATAGGACCACTGATAAATCACATTTTCAGGTAAATAATAAAGGGATATTCTTTCATTATCTGTGCAAAAATATAAAAAAATAATCTTAATAATAGTAGTAATATCACATTATGTAAAGATTCACTATTTAAATGAATCTTTTTGTCATACTTTTTTAGTTTCTATAACATATTCAAATATTTCACAGGCTTTTTAGTGAAAATTTCTCTTACAGTACTTCAAAACAGTACTCTTCCTAAGTATAATCTTCATTTTATTTATTGAAATACAATTTATTTACTTTTTAAAATTTCAGGATGTAAGATTGATAACATTCCGGACAGTACAAGATAGAAAACTACAGTATGTGCCAGGGGATGTGTTCAATATCAGGCCTCGCAATAGCCCGGATGATGTTGAAGATCTATTTGGAATATTTGCAACTCATAACATTGATATAAAACCACATTACAGATTGCAAGTTGAAGAATATTATGAAGGTATGAGATATGTATATTAGTAATTAAAGTCGGACTAGCTAATGTTTGCACCTAAAATCCGTTTATCTATATATATAAAAGAACAAGGGTCACATCACGTGATCCGCCAGCTCGTTTGCCTCCCTCTGTCATAAAAAAAGGGTGACTGACTCATCAACGCCCAGCCCAAACCATAGAAACTATAAACTTGAAATTTGGACAGCAATATTAAGTTATCACTTAGCACTCAGAGAAGAAAGGATTTTACAATCAACAATCCCTGAAGGGGTAAAAGGGGTTGTCAAACTTTACCGATCGTATTAATATTTGGCACCAAATGCTCTAAACACACAAATACGTGTATCAGAATTTTTCCAAATTTTATTTCTTTAGGGGTAAAAAGGGGTCGAAAAGAACCAAATCAACAAATTTATCGTCATAGGGCTGAAACCTATGAAAAGTATGATTTTATTTAATGCCCAACGAAGTGGGCCCGGTCAGCTAGTTTTTTTAAATTTTATAGACGCATTGAGTTTTTGAAAGCTATATACTTTAAAAAATAAAAATTTGTTTGGGAAAATAAAAATCTGTCAATGTCATAAATGAATTTCTGCTGTCATTTGACATTTATTAACACGATTGTCAAAAAGTTGTCATTTACACGTGCATTGAATTGTGTGCTTAATGTATTACTAAAAATAATTTAGTTTTAATAAGTTTTATAATTAAATAATAAACACATAAAACCATGCTGCGACGGCAGGCGCGTTTGCGCCGTGAATACTTGTACAGAAAATCTGCGGAAGATAAACAGAAAAGTATACAAGCGAAAAAAGATCAGTTAAAACGTTGTTTGGAAGAAAACATTCCTATTCATGGTGATTTGAGGAAAGAAGCCATCGCCTTGCAGAAGAAAATAGAATTTGAAGACAAAGGTAAGTTTATTGCGATTAAATAGTGATCAATGAAGTAAGACGTAAGTGTTTGAACCCCTTATGTTGTTTACTAAATAATAAAGTAAGGCATGTCATGCACTCTTCTTTAAAAAATGTACTGTAATAATTCTACCAGGACTGTTCCTTCCAACATTCCCATTCATGTTATTTGTTTTTCTATTATATTTAAGCCATTGCTATCAGAAAAATATTATTTATGAATGTATATCAGATTACTGACCACAGTTTTATTTCGTTATATCTCCATTTTAGGACCCGAGCGTGCAGCAGTTATTGGAGGTATTGGTGGTGGAACCAACACCCTCAACTCGCAGGATGATGAGTACAGATATGCAGGGGTTGAAGATCCTAAGATCATGATAACTACGTCTCGAGAACCCAGTGCTAGGCTCAAGATGTTTGTCAAAGAATTAAGGTTAGTCTTTATTATGTGATTCTTCTCATCTATCTATCTATATATATAAAAGCGAAAAACACTCACTCACTCATCACGAAATCTCAAAAACTACTCAGTCAATGAAGATGAAATTTGGCAGGAAGGTAGATTGTAATTAGGAGACGTCCGCTAAGAAAGGATTTTTGGAAAT
>JADGIL010003652.1:0-10540 GCA_020352625.1 Cactoblastis cactorum
CCCACGAAAAACAGACGTGATGTTTATTCAAAAGACTTACATTTAGAAATTAAAAATAGTTTTCCACATGAATGTGGCTTAATGATTACAATAGTTTTTATACGATTATCAAGATTTTTTATTTTAAATCTGACCAGTCTTTGGGGAGATCCTTTCAATCTAATTAAGTTGATAGAAGAAATATTGTTTAGGTGAAAAACTTTTCTCAGTAAATAATTTTCTTATTCCAAATCACACGCAAACGAAGTTGCGGGCACAGCTAGTAAATAAATAAATATGTATATAACACACATATTGAGTTAGCCCGAAATTAAGTTCGAGCCTATTATGGGATACACTCAACGACACTCTAGTTTATAATAAATACATACATATATAAATTAACATCCAAGACCTAGGCCAATTATAAAAATATCATTTTCCATCATGACCTGAACGTGAACGTGATCGGACCCGGGACTTTTCGTTCAGAGATAAGGACCTCATCACTTCGCCAATGAGACCGTTAGTTGAAAGTAAAGTATTTGTGCAAAGTTTAAAAAAACATTTTAGTTTTGGTTTCTGACTCTGAATTGGGTAAAAATCGCAATAATTGAATTGATTCAAAATCAATGAAAATGAGATTGTATTTCAGATCAGGCATCCTTACTTTAAAAAAGTATAATTTCTCACCATAAGGCTGGTGTACTTGTCTCCACTCTTCGGTTTGGGCATTTCGATGGCCTTGCTCGCGGTGGGAAGGGAAGAGGCGGGCGCGGAAAAGCTAGCTCCACGACTGGTCCCAGGCTTTGCGATGTCTATCTTCTCAGTTGTTGCCAAATTTTTCTTCTTCAATTGCTGGAGCATAATCATAAAAATTGTCCATTACAACTTGCTGATGTGTCCAAGAAGAATTCTCTGTCTCAAAAACAAAAACCATATTTTATTTCGAAACTATAGTTTTCACGTTATTATTTATAACTTAATCAAGCAGCAAACTTCTAGCATGAATCGGAACGATTACTGCTGAGAAGAAACGCTGAGGGAAAGGTTTATTGCATACAGATAGATATCCTTTGGCCTATAGGATACAGAATCCTAATAATTAATTGTCGAATGATAGACCTATACTAATATTATAAAGAGATAAAGTATGCAACTTTGATTGTTTGTATAAGGGCTAATCTTCGGAAATACTGAACCTATCAAGAAAATTCTTCCACAATCAGAAAGCTACACTATTCAGGAATGCTATAGGCTATAATTTAACGCGCAACGAAGTGGGCATGGCAGTAACGAAAAATAATAAAGAATAAAATAAAAATGCGAGTTAAACTCCTGTGGAGAAATTTCAGTGCATCTGTCCGTCTATCACATCTAGTTTCTTTAGCATCTCTAAAACTAAACACACGATAGTAAATATGTAACCTTAAGAGGAACAATTACCTAAATGTTTATATTGGGGGAAGAATAAAAAATTAAATTAAAATGTTTAAAGTGACAACAAACCTGTTCAACTTTATCAGTTTCTTCTAAAAGCCAAGCCATAGGAGGTTCTGGAGGCAATTGTTGGTTGAGAGCATCACGCAGTTCCTGAAGCTTGACTTCATCCACAAAGGCTCCAGCCGTCAGGGGCTTGGACAAGTCAATTTCTTTTTTTTCTTGCTGTACTTTTCTGAAAATAAATAAATATAATAGTAACAAATCACACAGATCATCAAAGTAAGTTCGAAACTTGTGTAATGGGATACTAACTAAACAATTATATTTTTCATAAAACACAGAGAAAAACATCCAAGACCCAGGCCAATAAAAAAAGATCATTTTCCATCATGAACTGACCAGGGATCAAACCTAGGACCTCTTAAGTAAGTGCTCAGGCATGTTAATCATTTCAAAAAATGCAATTTTTTTAAATGGTTTATTGAACACTAGCTAATGTTAAGGTCAATAACAATTAAATCCTGGTATTAAGTACATCATAACATTCGTAATTCCATTTTGGAAATATCTGAGGATTGAATTTTGATAAAATTGTAATAAGAGTTAAACACCACAAGCCCAGTTCAAAAAATTATAAAAGGCAATAAAGGAATAAGGTGTCACATAAAAAATCTTCATTTGTATTATTGTTTTGTTTAAATTATTTTTTTTAATAATAGCACATTTAAAATCAAACATTTGTGATATAAACCATCACATTTTAAAAGCATTAATGTTGAATATGTGTGTACCCACATATCTGTATTTCTTGACAGTTTTCTGTCCCCAAAAATTAACTCATAAATATTCCACTCACTTTGGACTATCAGCAACGAAATGGTCACTTTTCACCATAATATCACCAACAGTGCTATTTGATGTCATTGCGTCAGACATTTTTTTGTCTTCAGGTAACATAGTCATCTTAGTTCTGTATACCACTTCTATAAGGATGGTTCCAATTGGCGTTTTTAACTCACTAACTTTTATAGTTTTATGTTTTTCACCTAAAATATAACTCACTTTTAATTTATTTTGTTCAAGAGGAATTTTATGGTCATTGGCTGTGCTAAGTATGTACCTTAATCATGAATAGTAACTTCTATATTAATTTCTTTTTTAAATTAGATAAGAGGGCAGGCATCCATCTCCAGTAAATAGTATTCTGTGACTACCTACAAAATGCACATAATTTGCTATTACTCACCTAATAATTTTAAATTTGGTTCCCCACCATATATTTTGTGTAAAATTTTGTAAGTCTCCTTATGTTGAGCTCTTGACATTTTGTATGCTGGTGTTATCCTAGAGATGCTCAAAGTGGATTTCAACATTATGCTCATGCGATAATAAATAGTTGGGATTGAGCTTGAGTTTGGGTCACAGATGCCAGGTACGAGCTTGACAGTCCATATTTCTAATACCATGCCTTCTCCATCAGTTGCCCGCAAAGATATTTCTATAGACAACACTCTTGTCAGGGCATCCACAATTTCACCATTTAAGATTTTATTTGTTACATGATTTACTTCAGGCTCATCAGGAATAGACAAATTGAACTATAATTTGAAAAAAGCACAAAATGTTCAATGTCAGACATTAAATCAATCAAACTACAACCAGCAGGAAGTTCTATGGAACTGAACTCAAATATGAAACATAATTTCTGCAACAATATTGTCTCCCAACATTATCAAGTTACTTTATTAGTTGGTAACTTTTATAGTTATTTTTGATTTAAGGATAACACACAGTATTCTTGGTTTAGTATGTAATAATAATTCATTCTGTATACATCAAAAAGAACAGACCACTACTATGAATGTAATATAAGTTTTAAAGATCTATAATATGACTCAAATATGAATAAATTGTATATGTGGAAACAATTTTGATAAATAAATCGCGTTGAGCAACACAATTAAAAAAAAAAAATCTTATCCACATAAAACAGTGCCATACATCTAAACACAATGTATAAAGGAAATATTTCGCGTTTGCATCACAGGATCTTTTTGGTAGCGCAACTTAAGTTATCAAAATAATTTCACTGTAGGATTCTCAAGGCTAAGGTTCAAACCAATAACACTTACCCACTGCGCATTGGTCGGGGAGGACGGCGGCTGAGCAATGTCCCCAGAATTCGTGGAATTATAATCATGTGTTATCTTTTTTCCATTCCTACTTTGCACCACAATCTGTGCTACTTTCAAAGTCAATGTTTTTGTAAATTTGTACAATTTCAACTTATCAGCTTCGGTAAATTTTGTATCCATGTTAAGTATTGTTTCATATACATTTACTGAAACATTAGTCTTACAAAACTGCGCAGCGATAAGAATAGTTTTCATAAACTAGTTCATAACAATGCAAATTGAGAACCATCACAACAACAATAATGACATTTTGACAATATTTACGTTTTACATTAATTATTTTACAATAATAATTTGCACGTGAGTCAAAAGAATCAGACCATAAAAATTTCTTAGATCCAACTAGCAAAGCAAATGAACGTCGCGGTCGCGACGGACGCAAAAACATGGAAAGTTGGGTTGCAAGAAGAGCAAACTATTTATTTTTTTCAAATAGGCAGGCAGCAATCATTGGTTAGTTAAATTCCTAGTTCTATGAAAAGATAACATTTGATTGGTTTTGTAGAAACAAGTTGTCGTTGATTGGCCATTTTGGAAGCGTCATGTCAAAATTAACAATGACAATCATGGAAAATCAGCATAGATTAAGAAGTGACAATCAGTTACCATTAAAAAAATAAATTGTAATGTTTGCGGCTCTGGGTAAAAGTATTTTAAGGTACTGTTACTGTACTCAAAACCACCATAAAACTACTCCCGATACTCCACCCAGAATTTGTAGGTGTTACTTTCTAGCTTACACTTACAGTGGTTTGTGAGAAAGGGATACCTACAAATTTTTTAGTCCTCTCACAGGAACATCCGGTACTTACTTCTTAAAATGCTATATGACAAAATGAACTTTTCTTCAGACCGATAAGTAAAAATTATTATTGAGTGTGTTTTTGTAGGTATGTTGAGTTATTGTTAAATGTTGCTTTTTGACATAGTTTTATGATTATTCGTGGGCAATCTATTTTTAACCCCCAATGCATAAAGAGAGATGTTATAAGTTTAACGCGTGTGTGTGTCATCCTATCTGTGGGTGGTATCATAGCTCCGAAACCGATTACTGAATCGAGTATCGATTTCCTTAATTTTCTTTTCATGTTTTTTAGACAGGTTTGTTTTATGGAAGGAAGGAAATAGAATTGAGACAAAAATATGCTTTGCGAGATAAGAGGTTTTCTGGGATACTTATAAATAATAATAAAACTCAACAAGTTATTAGTATACAATATTTATTATGTACTACAATAATCAAGTATTCCTATATAATGCCTTCCTATATATAATTTATAATAACGCAGTGTATGAGCCGCAAATATTTGGTAATCTATAGTATACTAGCAGCGAGCCTTGGCTGGCTTCCTTGTGAATCAGCCTATCTATTAGAAAAACTACATCAAAATCCGTTGCGAAGTTTTAGATACCTAAGCTACATAGGGACATACAGCAGAGAGCGACTTTGTTCTATACTATGTAGTGATTCTTATAAAACTTACAGGGTAATGTAAAAAAAAATTTTGCACATTGATTCGTATAAAACATTATTGCATCAAATACACATAGTAGGTATATATTTTTCATTGTTTTGCAATAAATTTACGGAAGTTCTTGGTAGCTAGTTTTTTATCTGAACAATTTTCACCTGAGGTCTATACTTGATTATCTTCTAGTGGGATGTCAGTATACTTTGCAGATTGAATATTTAGATACTTTTTAAAGGTAAACATTAAGTGCCTTAGTACAAAATTGATATAAACATGTATAATATTTAAAAATAACTGTAATTTAAAAAATAAATAACTAATAAAGGAATAGAGTTCACGTATTGTAAAAAAACACCATCGAAACTCGACATTCAGACAGCTAATATAATATATTGTAGTTTTACATAAAAGTCTACTACTACTGGAATTAATTTAGCTATAGCTTCATTATAAACAAGTGTAAAAATGGGGTTCTCGTAAACTTCGACTTATTCTAAAATTATTTATTGATGTATTTGGATACAATGAATAGGAAGTTAAAAAATAAATTTATCTGTGATATTTACATTAAAAAAATGAATACATAAACAGTACGGTAGTTATATGGTTCAAAGTCAAACTAACGGAGCGCGTTATGCGGCTACCTCTTTGGGGTTTGAAAGATTAAAACATGGAATTACATTAAGAACTAACATTAACATAATAAAAAATTTAATTTTTAAAATACTATAATATTGCTTTTAAATTTTTATTTTATAAAAATAATTATTTGTTTAAAATGTGTACCACGACAAGATGTAGATAATTAGGTGTTCTTTTTCATGAATACACAATACATACATGAATATCATCGCTTATTCTCCACAGGGCTATTGCTTCTTCTACACTCAAAATATAGCCTTCTTATGTTAGTGCTCCTGAAATATCTTTACCCTCAAATCTCCCTACAAATATACAGAAAGCCATCTCATATTTTTTTCATAAATATGCATTTTCTACTTGAAGACATAAATCAGCTACATATAGTTTTATTAAAATGTTTATATAAATAATTCCTATATAATATAATTGGCAAACACATTAGATCAAATACTACGATTACGCTCAATACACTTGTTGTCTAACTAACACTGTTTTAAATAACTATTACAAGCAGCACTACACATATTATATAATAATATTTATCTATTAATAGCATGTACTAAAAATACCTACACAAGTTATAACAGTCGCGTTCCCTTAAAAACTAATATAGCCTTCGTTGTGAATATACTTTATTCGTATGTTCAATATTGCTTTAATCAAATGTCAGATACGTTGCCCCAAAATAAGTGTTAGTCAGAATTACTAGCGCAAAAATAAAAACATGTTTTTATAGACGATTTTCTTGTTTTTATTATCCCTATTAAGATTTTAAAATCTGATCATATTAAGTATTTCAAATGCATGATATATATTATGATAACCAAAATTGTCGTTCGGGCGTGTCTGTGTGACGCATCTCTCAGAATCCACATCGCAAAGCGTAACACAAAATAGTAAAACCTCTTTCTTAACTCAATACAACCATTATACAAAACCAAACCTAAGATTAAAAAATAAAACTATTAATTCCAATAAATAAAATTCCCTTGAAGAGATTAACTAAGAGATCCTACGATATTATTTCAATTAAATACAAAGTATAGCCAATATTGGATTTAAATATTTTTTTTTACTTTCAGTAAATCTCTTTTGTATGACCTTTTGCGAATGGAAAACACTGCGTCCATACCAGTTAGCGACTAGCGAAGAAATTAAGGAGCAGGCAATCCTAATGTTTTTCTAACCAATTTTTCTGCTATTCTATTAAATTGTTCACGATCTTCTCTCCACATTTTTGCTGCATCTACATTGGCACCACTCTCATCGTTGGGTTCTAAAATCATAGTGTTGTTAATATATTAATTTTTTTAATGTAGAATAATAAAATTAAATTGCTTTTGGACGTTCGTCGACATTTAGGACACCATCAATTTCCACTAGAATTCAATAATACTATATTTTGTAACAGATACATAAAGATAAACGTAGAGGTGAAGGCCTATGTCAAACACAAAACTATTAATTTCCATAATTTTCTGACTGAGGTTTGATTATGGGATCTTTCAGTTCAGATGCAAAGCCCAGTGCACCGAGGTCATCAAATATTAAAGTGTCAAAATACGCGTTGCTCTGTATTCATCCTATGAAGACTCATCCTCACGATTTTTTATTCTTGTTTCATACTATATCTATTCCTACCTCAACCTATGCTAATATGACCTGAGTATGAGTTAGGAATAGGTAGAAAATTAGCCGTTAGAGGATGACCCAAAAAATCTTAATAATTGTATTGTTTTTATTGTGTATTTTTAACATTCCAGAAAACTTTACAGATGTGTACTTTTGGTAATGTTTGTATGGTAGATTCTTGATAATTATATCCCTCGTTTGATCGACGACCCCAGTAAGAAAATACATTCAATGTTCTTTATAACTATAGTTCCTGCACTTTTATTGCAAAACGGTTAAGTTAAACTCACCAGCTAGCATGCTGACAACAGAAAGCAATATTTTCTCTACACTTTGGACAGGAGACCACCGCTCTGCACTGCTCTCATAGCCCATTGGATCGTCTCCGGGGGCATGTAGTATGGATATACAAACTCTGCCATCAGCATAAACTGGAAAATGAAATAGATATATGTGGGATATCAAACAGTTTTATGAATATTTTATTTTAATTTCACTGGATGTATATCGAATCTGGAAGTGAAGGAGTGAGGATGGCTTATGGGAGTATAGATAGGATGTCTTTTATTTTATGTTATCTAGGTTGCTCTGTGGATACAAAGATTCAGCGTCAAGGGTGGCTTTTATACTTTTATACCTTGACTTTGCACAATCTGTGTGTGGATAGGTGAAACAATAATAACTTACTATTTGGATGAAACATTTCACATACAAACTGCATTTTAGGAGGACTTAGTGGATAGTCAGGCGGAAATATTAATTTAGCTGGAAATATGCCACCTTCAAAACATGTGCCTTCAGGACCTCTGTGAACAAACATATACATAAATCAAATTTTAATTACTAGCTATTACACGTTTGTGTCCTATAATTTCTGATCCTGTGGGAATTTGGCAAAATCCCATCTTAGAGAGCACCAACATTCTAAATGAACCCCATGCAAAATTTGAGACTCCTAGCACTTGTAGATTCTGTGATTTTTTAACTCTGATATCTGTATTTCCAATGTAAAAAAATGAGAAGGTCCAACAAAGTACAATTATAGTATATAAGATTACACAAGTCTTGGGTTAAATAATATCACAGACCTTGTTTACTGTTCATTGTTGTTTTTTTTGTAGTGTCATCATTTACATTAATTCAATCTACTTTACATTAACAAACAATGACTAGCAAAACTCATGTTTTTGCCAAAGCATTAACTGACAAAAAATCTTTGCAAAATGTCTGAGACACCAAAATTATCAACTGGAAAATTTTCATTACAGGAATATTATTTTGTAAATAAATAGACTTTAACATTAACTGCAAAAATAAATATAATGCAATATAAAAATAAATGCATTAAATGGGGTTGAAAGCCCATTAAAAATATCTTATAAGGTAAAACTTTGGGTTAGAGCTACATATAATCTATACTAATATTATAAAAAAGTAGTAAGTGTTTGAGGCAGGTAATCTTCGAAGTTACCAAAACAATTTCAAAAATTCTTTCATTATCCGAGATTGCTATAGGCATATTTTTGCCACTCATAAATACACAAAAAATTCAATAATACATACTTTAAAAAGACAATTTTTTTGCTGACCTAGTATTTGGTAAGTATATTTTTTTTTTATCTCAAAGGGAGGCAAAAGAGCAGGCAGTCACACAATGTTAAGTGATCAGCACCGCCCATAGACAACTGCAACACCCACGGGGTTACAGAAGCGTTGCCGGTGTTTAAAAAGTCCTTTTAAAGGCTTTTAAAAGATGGGCCTCCATCCCTCCCACTCACTGGACGGAGCATGGCGGCTGATAGCCGCCATTCAGGCGTTGGTCTTCTGTGGGAGTGTGGTATATTATTCTTGCTGATCAATTACTTTATATTGGTGTTGTTTAGCTAGTTCTTTGTTTAATGAATAACAGCCACTTCAAAATGAGTACTTGACAATTGGGTGTTTGTAAAAATTATGAATATGAAATGCAATTTACTTACGTTATTAGAGCCTCCCATTCAAAGAAATTTTCTTCATTTATTGGACCTGCAATAATTCCTTCTGGTGGGTTTATGGTAAGCTCTAAAAAAGAAACATGATTAATGTAAACACATACATACAGGTAACTAAATATTGTCCTTATATAATGCTGTAAGCCACATTAATTTTTATAGGCATGCTAAAGCCAACAATTAAAAACTGAATATATATAAAAAAAAGATTTCTTGAAAATATATAATTACTCAACATATCTAATAAATAGACTAGCTTCACATATTTATGTTAGAGTACAAAAATATGTTAGAAATATTGTACAAGTGAGATAATTGTGACCATTTAAAAATATATAAACCAACTTACGTTTATATTCTGCCATTAGCCGCCTAAGTGCTGAGCCAGCCATTTTTGTTAAAATTGTTATTTGCTAACTATGGAATGGATGTATCTATCGAATAAAACCAATAGAATTACTATTTTACTACCAATAAATTAAATATCAATAAAATGAGAGTTGCGCTATAAACGATCTGTAAAACGTCACTACTTGTGATGTGTCGAAAATTTGTGAGGGAATAGGTCTATCGATAATCTATGCAATCGGTAGTTTTTTTATAATCGATTCATACTGAATTGATTATTATACAAAAAAACATCGATATTGGGAGTTAAATAAGGTAGAGATAAAGTTATAATTATATTACAGTCATAAATCATGTCTTATTCATGATTTATCAGTGTAATGTAATTATACACAAAATACGAAGCAAATGAAATTATTTAGAATCAAGCGTGTTTGGTTGGATAATTGGTTTTGGTTTGTATTTAAAGATTTTGGGATTTAATATTGTAGTCTGAACATTTTTTTTGAATAAAGGTGATTTAATCTTTTACCGAATTTTAGTAAATATGTCTAATTAGAAGTAAGTATTGTTTATTGGTAAAATCTATTACCAATAAACAGTTACAAAAGTATCAGTCAGCTGCTTTCGACTATGTACATTGTTTCAATCCATTGAAGTCTCAATCACTAGTAATGTCATTTATGGCATGTCGTGTAGCTATGTGTCGTTATGAGTTTTACAGATAACACAACGAAACGTTGTCAGTGTTCTCATAACGTTATCCAAAACGTCTATTTTCAAAACGATCTATTTCATAACGTCAGGGGCCAAATATATTTGAAAACAGTTTCGGTTT
>JADGIL010003653.1:0-14888 GCA_020352625.1 Cactoblastis cactorum
ACACCACGGAGGTCGTCAAATAATCGTATATCGAGGTCGTCAATATTTTAAGCACAAGTCTATATGATAAATATATAAATAAAGCCTCTCCACAGTTTTCTAGGACTTACGACGCATGAGTGGAGTAACAAATATAACAGCTACGATAATATTGATTTAATCCCTTGTCGTGTATTCGTCTGATCCTACGATAACACCGTCAGCTGTCAAACGAAATCAGATCTTATTTGCATATTTTAATAGGTAACCGTTTTCTATACACAACGCGTATGATGATTGGGTCCGTTTTTGCATGCGTTGATTGGAATTGAAGGTAGTATGATGAAGTATCGGTTTGTATCTTCATAATCAGAGGCTGTAGACAAAATGCTTTCGATTTTGCTGTCTGCATTTCTACGATATAAAGATAAAACCTAGTTTGTTAGAGTATAACTTTCGCCCTAGAGACTAGTGAGTAAACTATACATATGTAATTTGTTAATACACATCAATAATGATATTTGTAAATTTTTGTTTAAGATAAATACTTTAAGGGTTTACTTTTATACTAGTCAAAGAGAAAAGAAAGACGTAAAATTCGCCAGTTGTTTCTCTTTTCGCACTGATTGTAAAAGTTAATCATTGAAAAAAGCCAGTCAGATTTTGAATAATACATAAGCAAAATGTGTTCTACTTGTGACTACGGTCTGTCTTATTTTAACCATTTTCTACTTGATTTAACATCTTAAATTATTTTGTCTAATAATGAATCAATCTATATTTATATCAATGATTTATAAGAAACTTATAAGGAAGAAAAAAAAATATGGAAAATCAGTTACACGTATTCAATTTAAATCCATTTAGTATCGCTCATAAAATGTAGTTTTGACACCGAGCAGGTATACAACTGCCCCGTTATGGAATCAATTCCGGGTAATGGTGGATCGCCGCAGGGATACTTTCGTGGTATCTATCATGTAACATTACAATGCATGCTCGCGATTCACGAGGAAAGTGTACGGCAGCCAAGTTACGAGCCTGTGGTCCTCTGTTATTACGGCTAAAGATTTGAATTACTTGAATTAATGGACCCTGGCTTACAGGTCCGGTTTATGAAAGTTTGCAGTGTGAATTTTGGTCTGAATGCTGTAAAGACGAATTTGATGATTATGTTTTCTTCCATTACACGTAAGTGGAATAAAAAAAAGTATCAATATTAGTCGTTCATAAGTGACTGACATACTACGCTTACTTATATGAACATGGATAAGGTGGGAGAAGTGTGTCCTTTTGTTCACTATAATTATTAAATATCTCAATATAGATATATGAGATGTCATAATTATCCTAATAATTGCAAAATTTAAATATTACACTCTAATGCTTGAACTTAAACACTATTCTCAATTGAATTTTATTAGCTGACTAAATAAATTACTGAAATATGTTATTGAAGTAACATAACTAGCATTACAAGATTACCATTGTATATACGGGTTGTTACAACCCGAAGCTTCCAGGCGATCTAATACTTTCTATCGATATTTATACCACTGATTTGTCACAGTTTTAGTAGCCACCATAGAAAGCTAGGCGCAGCAAATGTATCAGACAGACAGCCTGTATTGTGCATCTAATGTAACTGCTTAGCATACTCGCCCACTTGTTTGATACCAGTGACGATACCCGTAGTTGTCACTGTTACCTGTTATAGTTTTAAATCATTTATTTTGCGTGGTGACTATTTCTGATAAATCCAGCAGGTAGTTGTTAACAGGTCAGAATAATCACTTCTTGGTCCTAACATTAAATACTACTTGTATATTCAAGCTTGTGACAACAGCTTACACAATCCCAAATACATTTAGAGGAACTTACATTTTACAAAATAAAATATCATATTTTTAGGTTTGGTTTGGTTAAAATGCTTGTTTAAATGTTATTAACTTATAACTCAGATAAGACTAAAAGAATTAAGAGAACAATAAGCGCTTATAGTACATAGATAATGCTTCGCTTTAGTTAGTCTACTCAGGTTTGCGAGTTGCAATGTGTATTGATTACTTTTGGTGACGCAGAAACCCAAAGTGAGTCTTGGCCTTCGATGATAAGAATCTCTATTTTGGTCTATACTTTACCATATCTAATCAATTGTCGTATTCCTTAGAAATTTCCTGTGGTCCGTGTCTTCACGTCTCGATTTTTTACCATTCTCTTCCTATGCCCAACAATCGATATCATACATATGATCACGCTTTTTTCCCATAAGGGTAGGCAGTCATTCTTCTTATTATTACTTTGTCTCACGCGTGGTTTTTAAATGAAATAGTTATCACAACTTCATGTGGCAGCAATATATATGTACGTAGTTGATATTTATCACATCAAATAAATTAATATGATTGCCCTCACATTTACGTCCAATTCTCAACAGTAATAACCATTTTTCAACACCAATTTCGCACTGAAATATCATTATTATACTTGACCTGTTTAACGAAAGTCTATTAAATGTTCTGCATTCCCATTTATCATACAGACTAGTCCGATTTGTAACCATTTTACATCGATCGGTTCTAGTTAGTGGATCATTTCCATTGTATATATTAATTTTCTGTCATTACGTTATCGAGACCTTAGCCGCACAACATCTCTATCCGACACAGACTGATGTTTGATAAAGCTTTGTGTACACGAAGGAATTTAAAATTACTTGTGCCCATAAACAAATTTGTAAAGTCTGCAACGATAGGAGATAACACTATCCCACAGCAAGTGATAGAAAAAACATAAATTTTTGGTTATGAGGATTAACATAGGAATTTCAATGCATGTCTAGATGTATTATAATATATATTTCTTATAAAGTATCCTAAGTAATCCTTCCTAGCTAATAAATCTAAGCTAGTAAATCTTCCCTATTAGACTCCGCTGTCAAACCGTCTGTTACTAGGCTGTATTTTAGGAACCATGATAGTTAGACAGTTAAAATTTTAACAGATAATTTATTCCTGTTAGCATTATCACAATAAATACTAAAAAAGAATAAAATAAATACATATTTAAAAATAATATAAATAAGTATTTCTATACAACAAACGTGACATTTGTACCATTTTTATAGACAATGGTAGGAAACCCTTCTTGCAACATAGTTGCACCTGGCCAGTCCTATTTCCTTGTAATATTAGATAAAACAGTTATTTAACCACGAAAAAGGCTTATAAATAATCATTATGTACTGAACCTTAATGTTCGCATGCAGATGGCATCGCTTACGTATCACTCTTGCCATCCGTCGTAGTCACAAGTATTGACATGAGATATGTTTAGTGATATTATACTTAGTCTGGTCAAAGCCGAGTAGTATCTGGTGCAGTTTGAACTGACTTCAAAGAAGTATTTAACGATGATGATGTTATTATTTGACAGGAGATCTCGGGTTTGATCCCCGGTTAGGTCATGATGGAAAATGATCTTTTTCTAATTTGTCTGAGTCTTGGATGTTATTTATCTAATAAGTGTATTTGTTATTAAATTTAGTATCGTTGAATTAGTAGCCCATAAGAAAAGTCTCTCTTTTGGTCGTTTTAATCACTCAACCAATATGGCTTCATGCAAAACAAATCCAGTGAAATAACTAAGGCACGCGCTTGTTTCTCGACAAATCTCGGCACAGTTGTCGCGAATTTGAATATTAAAATTATCAGTTACTCCATCGAGCCTTTCGAAAACATTACATATGCAGTCACGACAAAAAAGTCGTACGGTTTCCGTTGTAAATGGCACATCACGATCTATCGCATCGCTTTGCATGCTCTGACCTCAATATATGCCTGGATTGTACATAACTCTAATTCTTCGTGTATTTTGTAAATTAATCTCTTATGTATTGATTTGTATTATAGTCATGGACTAATTTTATATGTAGTATAGGCGTCCCTATCTACCTCTATAGTCAAAATCTGTTATAAAACTAGACGTTTAAACGACCACTTTTAATTACAAATATTTTATCAAGTTCAAAGATAGTAAATCTACAAACTACTAGCATTTTGGAACAACCATTGGGGTTTTTTTAGTTTGGAGGAGGCATTCTTCTTAATTTCTTCTTAGTTTAAGTTTAATTCAGTCTAGTGCAGTAACTTACACATTTGACGTCACAGCCCGCCATGCATGCGACGCAATTATTCAAATTAGGCCGATGTGCATTGTCACTGCGCTTGCGCATGTAGGTGCAATCAGATCCAGGGTCTTCCTACTGGAATAACTGGTTGCATTTAAATTTAGAACATCCTGCTACTACTAGTGTTGTTATTAAAACTATTTTTTATTGTATAGATACAAAATAGTATTATAATATTAGTACCTACTATATTTACATTACATTATAATATGTATTTTCATTAATCATGTCAATCAAATAAATTAATTTAATGTAAGCAAAGTCGCGGAGGAATGTTAATCCCATATAAATATGCAGTTTAAACAACAACCAGTAAAAGAGTATAAAAATCTCTATACACGGCTCTAAAACGATAACAGTTTAAAAATCCCCTAACTTAAAAACATATACTCCTATATAACAAAATAAATGACTAATAAATATGGTACACGGCGAAGGTTCCTATTACTCTAGCGAATAACTAAATGACTAACTAAATAACTAAATGAAAACATGTGTGCCTTGTATTTAAATACATCTACAATAGGAAAGCACCAAGTCATAATCGTAACATCTCAGTTAGTCGCAAATCGCACAGCTTTTAAGCCACTAAGTGGTAAAACGCAGCGTCAGCGCTGTGTATCTGATCTGACATTTTGCGCACGCGACTATGCCACTGTTATTGAACAGATACGTTCCCTGTACGTCTCTTCGTTTATCCCCATGTTATGATGAAATTCAATTCACAAAAATAAAAAACACTTTTTAATATTAGAAACCAATATTTTGGATCCTAATTATATCTAAATTACCTTGACCGAGCCCGAAATGTACTGTAAGGTCCAAAAGAATATTGTCAGCAAACCAACATTTAAAATTAAAATTCATTGGAAAAATAAATGTGCTATATAATTATTTAACTTTTTAACTGTTAGCATTTTTATTTCAAACTTAAAATTTGTAAATAAATAAATAATAAATATATATGGACAACCACTTTAAAACACACACATTGAGTTAGCCCAAAATAAGCTCGAGACATGTTATGGGATACTAACTGAACGATACTATATTTTATTATAAACAAGCTGATGCCCGCGACTTCGACTACGTGTACTTAACTCGGAGACAATAAGTTATATCCCTCGGGAACCGTATATTTTTTCGGAATAAAAAGTAGCCTATCTTTTATTCTATGTCATACTCCATCGCAGTACCAAATTTCATTCAAATTCGTCCGGTAGTTTTTCTGTGATGCGCGTACAAACAAACAGACAGACAAAAATTCTAAAAACAATTTTTTTTGGCTTCTACAGACCCTGAAAAGAGTCCCTATATATTTTTTTCTTAAAAATCACCTATGTACAGACATAGCTCAGTTACAATTTTATTATACATATGTATAGATACACATATAAACATCCAAGATCCAGGTCAATCAGAAAATGGTCATTTTCCATCATGACCTGACCGTGGATCGAACCCGGGACCTCCAAAGTAGCGGTCAGTTACGTTAACCGTAACACCACAGAGTTGAGTGGTCAAGGCGTGTGGCCTTGTGATCCGGAGGTCATGGGTTCGAATCCCACTGTAGGTAACTTTCGTGAAAAGTTATTTCTTAATGGTATAAGAATATTGCAGGCTTGAAACACCTGATTATCCGAAAAGAAAGATGATCCCGCGCTTCGGAAGACACGTTAAGCTGTAGATCCTGAACGCCGTCTAGCGTTTGCATTAATCTATCCTTGGATTGTTTCTGGTTTACCCTTTCGGTTGCAGAGGTCAAATGATAGTCGCTCTGTAACCTAACACAATCTTGAAATGAAACAAATTTAACGGATTTTATCGCGGTTTAATCACTACACACAAAGAAATTTGTATACTGTTTTAAGTTCTCTATGTGTATTATTATAAAGCTATAAATTAAAAGTTATATAAAGCGATAAAATCCGTTAAATTTGTATAATTTCAATGTCTAATATTCGCGTAAACTTAAAAAACTAACAAAATCTCCTAGTTTAGGTAGCAAACCCCGGGCTCTGAAGCGTCAACTGCTGAGATACATTCGCAGCGGTAACGCCGGGACACTGGGATAGCGCTCGGATAAGTACTGTGCGTGTGTTTGGATTTATTCCAATCCAGTACCACTGATAATATTTGTTTCAACTTCAATTTATTTTGAATCCCAAATGGATACCACTGTTTTTAGGGTCCCTAGTATATAAATCATAAAGCGGAGATTTGGGGAGATGCTCGAAATGGAGACGAGCGCTGAGATGCCTTAAGTTTCCGCAGATGGACGGACATCTGTCTGTCTGTCTCCATGCAATCACACATTCTGCCTATCACGGTTCATGAGATAAATACTCTCATGAATCGTGATAAGAAGATTGTTGAATTTATTCGACACCGAAAATTAATCGACGATCAATTTTTATGTATCGATTAAAAACTTTTAATTGCTTCAGCATATAGATCACAACGCTTTTGCTGTCTAGGTCTGTTTGTTTTAAAAAATTGACTTGTCATTATTATTTTATTTAAAACTCCGGCCAAGTTCGAGTCTCTGTTTCGCACATCAAGGGTTCCGTACCATTATCTATAATACTAGGAACGTATATAATCCCATATAATAAATTACCATTCCATATTCGCTGGTCCAATACCTGGTCCTTTCCTCATGAATGTGGCTTAATGATTACAATATTTTTTATACGATTATCAAGATTTTTTATTATTTTAAATCTGACCAGTCTTTGGAGAGATCATTTCAATCTAATGAAGTTGTTATAATATTGTTAAGGTGAAAAACTTATGTAAAAAAAGAATTTTCTTATTTCAAATCACACGTAAACGAAGTTGCGGGCACAGCTAGCTATAATATAAACCGGGTTGGTCCGGTTTTGTTTTGTTAGCCTCGCGCACCAACGACTCCGTAGCATTATCTGTAAAGAACGACAGAAATATGACGTTAATCTCATACGACAAACTTGATATATTGGTTTAAATATTTATTTTACATGTTTTGTTTAAGTATTTGTTTTTTATGGCTGTAACAGATCGAATGTACGTCATTTGTAATTTCATGAGGTAATATGTACATCACCTGTGAAAACTTTATGAGGGACAGCCTAGTGACAGATTTTCAGCGAAATCTTAGTAATAGAGTCAAGTTATTACCCTTCGTGTGCGGAATCCTAAACATGTTTTTATTCTATAACTAGCTGATGCCCGCGACTTCGTCCGCGTAGATTTTACAATATTTGCAATACATAAAATTATATTCGAGATAAAAGGTAGCCTATCTTTTATTCTAGATCATAGTCCATCATTGTGCCAAATTTCATCCAGATCTGTTCGGTAGTTTTTGTGTGATGCGCGTATAAACATACAGACAAAAATTCTAAAACAATCGTTTTGGCTTCTGTAGGTCCTATAAAGAGCCGCTGTATATTTTTTCTTAAATATCTCCCATGTACAGACATAGTTTAGTTACAATTTTATTATATGTATAGATATAAACGACATTACACAATATCGAGGTATCATGTACAGTTATTTTGTTGACAAAATCATTAATTTTCACATTCCGATTGCTCGACATTCTTAGTATTGTTGCAAAATAGATGGTTTTACATAAAATACGATGAGTGTCTTGTTACTTTAGCTATTTCGCTATCGAGTTATTTATCTATTATACTAATATTGTATTGAATGAATGTTTGTGTCAAAACTGAGCAACGGATTAGTGTGATCTTTGTATGTTATTGTAAAAGTCAAGCGAGGAAAAAATAAAAATAACATAGGCGATGGGCTATCATAGGCCATTTTTATAATAGAATAGGATGATAGGTATTCTATTCAGGTACAAAAGATGCAAATTGTTATATTTTACTATTGCCGAACCTGCTTCCGGCTACGTGACGGGAATCGAACCTATTGTCCTCTAGTTGAGATACCAACATCAATAGGCCAGCGCAGATAAAGACAAAACACAATAAAAACGCTACATTTTGAACAGGGCTGGTATAGAAAGCAATCTTGTCGTATCTCGAATAATGCCTATTTTATGTCCTTCTTCGATTAAGAAAAAAATACTTCATCGAACAAGTTGAGTACATAATAAAACAAGGAAACTCAACAGGAAAATAAGTCACAATAAAGCATGTACAGTCTTTACAAAATCTTTTAACTATAAATAGCGTTGTATTGTTATAATGAATAAATAGTGCAAAATATTTTCCTGCAGTGGAAATATTTATTTTATGGTAAATATTTAATAGAACGGATATTAGACATAAAATTTACTTATTAATAATTTATTTATTGTATATATTTGAATCGGGGCTTAATATAAATAAATATATAATCTTAGCCCCAAAGTAAGTTCGGGATTTGTGTTATGAGACACTAACTTACCGATCAACCACTAGACGACCTCCGTGGTGTAACGGTTAACGCAATTGACCGATTCTCAGGAGGTCCCGGGTTCGATCCCCGGTCAGGTCAAGAAGGAAAATGACCTTTTTCTGATTAGCCTGGGTCTTGGTTGTTTATCTATGTATATATGTATTTATTATAAAAATATAATATCGTTGAGTTAGTATCCCATAATACAAGTTTCGAACTTAGTTTGGGGCTAACTCAATTTGTGTGATTTGTCCCTATATATTTATACCCACCTCAGTCTTCCGTGAAGATGAATGCTGAAAAGTATCCGGAACGTCGGAGCTCAATAAATAGTTACACATAGAGAACTTAAAACAGTATAAAATTCCTTTGTGTGTACTAATTAAACCGCGATAAAATCCGTTAAATTTGTTTCATTTCAATATATTTATTAATTTAAAAAAAGATTTCATTTTTAAAACAAATACATATGATATTTTTTTGGTAAGAGGTCATGTCGGTCGTTTGTAATCATTGTCATTTGTAAATCGTAAAAAACAAAGATTACACAAAGAAAATTTGTTAGAGATTGTATCCATTTATCTATATAATCTAAGTAGGCAAAATTTGGATGAAGCAAAATAGTACGTAAAATACTTACGTCCCGTCCCGCCTTCGCTTGGGTTTAAAATCATTCCTTGTAAATCACTCTAGCTATGTATTTAAAAAAAACGTATAAAACTCCGTTGCGTAGTTTACAAGATCTAAGCATACATAGAGACAGATAGCCACTTTGTTTTTACTCCACAATCTTATGCATAGAATAATAAGGTACAAAATAACAAAACTTCTTAAAGATTGCGAGAGACTGGTGTCTGAGCTAAGCAGAAGCTTGTATCTTAGTACACCAGCCTCTCCCCGCCGAATACATAATAAATACTTATGAAAATAAAAACTAAATTAAATTAAATCTAAATCAATTGCGACCGAATAGAATTTGTGGTATTAATTTATTGCCATTACATAAGTAATAGAGCAAATAAGTGAGAGGACGAGTTTAAAAAAGAGATTGAAGTTAATTAAATCAAATATCTTTCTTTTACTACATAATATTTAATTAATTTAATGTTAAATTCCATTAAAAAAACGATAAGACCAACCCTATAACACAGGAAGGTCCGCCATTTAAAAATGGCGCCCGCGTTCGCGTCTGGGCCGCGTCTGCGCAGCGCTATGCACCTCACGGATGCCGGTGTCAACAAACTTGCTTTCCTCCCAATGACGTCACAGGAAGATGGTACGTGCTCTCGTGGTTTGAACACAAAGTACAATAAATGATTCAAATTTTTTGAACTATTAAATGGGCTATTTGACCATTTTTTACTACGAATACGTCTACTTTATCTTAATTATCCATAATTTTTGACAACTGTAAGTTACAATTGTTACAGTTTGTAACATTAGTCAACATCCCAATGCTAAGGGGATACCACGAAGTCGTAGCTTCCGAAAACATTTTCAGACGAAAGCTCTGGAGTAAATAATTGAATTTACAAAACTGGTATTTAAGTTTGCTCCGCGGTTAGAAATTTAGTATAAATATATGAAGTACACAAAAATGTGCCAAATGGTGTTCTGTCTTAGGCTATTACACGATCGACCTATAATATTGTTTTAGCTGTACACGATGTCCTTAACGTTCATATATAATTAAAGGTTCCTTTACACTTAACAAAAAATATATATTTTATTAAAACGCGCATAAAAGTCGCGAAATTTAACATGTGGCATACATACATGTTAAGTTTCGCGACTTTTATTCGCGATAAAAACTTTGAACGAAATTTTATTTTGTCATCAGTTCGTCAAGTTTTATCGAATTACCATTTTCAGGCCTTGCCTTTTAACCAAGCAAGCTAACAGGCTTTATGTACTTATCTTTTCGCGCCCTTTTTTAAGAACTCAATGAACTAAATAAAAAAATGTTGCGGTATACCTGCACCTTAACAAAATAAAACCCGCCAAGTGCGAGTCGGACTCACGCACAAACGGTTACGTACTATCAAAAACGGCAAAAAACACATTTGTTGTATGGGAGCCCCTCTTAATTATTTAGGTATTTTATTTTTATTATTTCTTGTTGAGAAATACATCATATGTGAAAATTTCAACTCTTTAGCTTTCACGGTTCATGGGATACAGCCTGCTGCTAGACAGACAGCGAAGTCCTAGTAATTCCAGTTTTATCCTTTGGTTAAGGAACCCTAAAAAGACAATTTGTCGTAATATTTGCCATCGCCGTTTACCACACTTGAACAAATTTATGTTTTGACAATTACTAAATCATTAAAGCCTTTGTTTCACCCAGACGACGTGTCTGTGTGTGTGTTTAGGAATTTTCTCACTAATTACGATCGATTATTGTAATTTATATTTTTATAGTATTCTACTTCTTTAAATAAACATTTTAAATGGAATAATATTTATGACAAATTATTGTCAATAGCTATAAATTACTGTAATATTTAAGGAAAATTTCTCAGACAGACATTTCAGTCTTAACCTGTAGGTCAAAAATACGCGACCTGTACAGTATTGATTCGATTCTGGACTCGAATAGAATTTACTATCGGAAAATGGAACGCTGTCTGTATCAGAATAAGTAATGTTGTAACACTATAGCTTGCTATTTTTGATCGGCTAAAAGGTTGATTTGTTTTTCGTAGATATGTATTTCTTTCTCAATATATGTACGTAAATAATCCATACTAATATTATAAATGTGAAAGTTTGTTTGTTTGTCCGTCTTTCACGTCAAAACGGAGCAACGGATTCGTGTTTTAAGTGAACATAGTTGAAGAGCTGGAGAATTACATTGGCTACTTTTTTCTCTTTCTATTCGTCTACCCTCTGAATTTAACGCGAGTAAAGACGCGGCCAAAAGCCAGTATGAAAATATAGCAGTTCATGTTTTCATCCGTTGCGGGGTAGATAGAGCGAAGAATCGTGAAAAGCTAAATGAGACGCAACTATATTTTATAATAATAAATATTTCAACCTTTTACCCGCGGCTATGTTCACGTCCCAGTTAATTTCCAATCTCATGAGAACTATAGGTACGTCCTAAATACAACTCGTGCACCTGAGTTTCTTATATTTCGCAGTGATGCGTGAGTGACTCACTTTATAACATTTCGCTTATACCTCTCTAAAGATTTATATTTCACGGGAAAAATATGTACATCCACCACTACTTGCAACATTCCTTAACCATTTCGATCGCTAATTACGGCTCGTTCATTTACGGTTTATCTCGTGCGTTATACTCATTTATTATGAAACAATTAGCGCGCTAAACGGCCTATTTTCTTATACTAGGAAACATTTACGGCTGGTTGCACAATCCGTGACAGACAAAACAATGAAACGTCTAAATTTAAACGGAAAAATTTCCCACGAGAATTGCAACAATTTTACTTTCCATTGCTCGATTTGTATGGATCATAGTCTTAAGTTCGTTTGAGTGCGCCAGTGTTTAGTGTTAGATAGTGGTCCAGATATTTCGGTAGTTAGAAGTGGGAGACATTATGGCCTAGTTGGCACAGTCCCCACTCTGTTCACACCCACGTTGTCGCGATGAAATCAAAGAAATTTTGTCTCTTACCAATATATATTATAGTGTTAGCGACCCGCCCCGGCTTTGTACGGGTTTAAAAACCTTCCTTGTCCTATCTATTCCCAACCCTATCTATTAAAAAAAAACATCATAATCCGTTGCGTAGTTCTAATGATCTAAGCATACATAGAGACCGACAGCGGAAAGCGAATTGTTTTATACTATGTAGTGACATGAAACGCATTTTTAATAAAGTTGAATTAAAGGAATGTCTGCTCTCTGACTAAGAAATTACGTATACATATATGAAACAAAAAATATTTAATTGAGGTGTTCAGTTTTAAACTTTAAAATAAATTATAATATTCTTGTGATTAACTAATTGGTCCCATTGCTATTATTTATTGATCAAGGTTTTTACGAAGTCGGGGCGGGTTGCTAGTACATGTTAAATGACTATGAAATTAAAATGTATAGTGTCTCATAGACGTATAGGATTATGTATTGACACCAGAAAAATAAACTATCAAAATATTACGGGTTTTTTTTTATCAAAGTAGTCATAATTTTAGCAATTTCATTTACTTTTTTTATTTTTTAGAGTTAGTATCACATAACACAAAAAAGAGCGTATAAATCCTTGAAAGACCGGCAAAGCTTCTGTGACCCCCCGGATGTTGCAGGTGTCTATGGGCGGCGGTGATCACGTTTGCCTTCCTATTTCATAAAGAAACAAGTCTTGAACTTACTTTGGAGCTAACTCAATCTGTGTGATATTTCCCTTTATAGTTATTTATTTAAAATGTTAATAATGACATACAATGACGATGTTTTATTCCATTGCTTACTCTACATTTCATTTTAAGAAATAATACCAAAACGAATTGTCTGATACTAGTAGCAGCAGGATGTGTGTACAACCCACTTTTTAACTAAATTGTCAACAAAAAATCTTTTCCTATTAAAATCTTTGTTATTGGTTCAATAATGGATACTTTTATTTTGGAGACATAGAGTACGTTAACACAGATTTTTCTCGTATTATGAACTAGCGATCCGCTCCGTCTTCGCACGGGTCTAAAAAACCTTGAATTACTTTTGAAATAAATAAATACATATATTTTGAAATAAATAGATCGTTGAGGCTTTTTTGTCCACTGTTGCATGTTTACCGTATCTATACATATAATAAAATAGTAACTGAGCTATGCCTGTACATAGGAGATATTTAACAAAAACATATATAGGGGCTCTTTATAGAACCTATAGAAGCCAAAATGATTGTTTTTAGAATTTTTGTCTGTCTGTCGGTCTGTATGTTTGTACGCGCATCACGCAAAAACAACCGAACAGATCTGAATGAAATTTGGCACAGCGATGGACTGTGACCTAGATTAAAAGATAGGCTACTTTTTATCCTGGAAAAATGTACGGTTTCCGAGGGATATATTTTATTGTATCCGAGCAAGGGGTTGACAAAATATTATAGTATGCATTGGTCGGACGAAGTCGCGGGCATTAGCTAGTTAGATATAAAATAAGTTAATCTCGCGAAGTCTTTTATAGCAGCTCTCTTTGTTAGTTATATATTTATAGTAATTAACCAACATTTAATTTTAAAAATATATAAAAAACTGGCCAAATGATTATCTGTGAAAATTTCAACTAGCTTTTACAGTTCGTGAGATACAGTGCCTGGTGGCAGACAGACAGACAGCGAAGTATTAAGTAATAGAATTCCCGTTTAACCCTTCGTGTACGGAACCGTAAAAAAGATATTAAACGAGTATTTTTTTTATGATACGGAGCTGGTAACTAACGAGCTCTGTACTATAATACTCTACGGTTTGTGTGTGCACATGTGGTCGCTCCTTGCGTAGCGACAGCGGCTTCGTTATCTGTACCAAGTACAAGCGAGATTAAACATTGAGAACACGTTTTTGCAGTTCGAACACATTATCTTTTATTTTACATGAAATAAGATTTTAATTAAAATTTATTAAGTTTGATTTCGTGTTGAAAAAACAAAAGGATTTAAAAATTACGCAGACGGTTCTTTGTTTAAAATTTACTGAACACATATTTAATATTTAAATATATAAATCTTAAAATCGACAGAACAGATACAGATATTTTCAACCCCCGAAGCAGAAAGAGGGGTACTATACGTTTGATATGTGTTTCATACTCATAACTTCCAAACGGGCGAATCGATTTATATATTTCATTTTTTTTTTGTTTGAAAGGTGGCTTAATCGAGAGTGCTCTTAGCTAAGGATTTAACCCCTATCGCAAAAAGAGATGTGTTAAAAGCTTGACGTGTTTTTTTTATGTCAGAGGGAGGCAAACGAGCAGGCGGCTCACGACATGTTAAGTGATCACCGCCGCCCATAGACAACTGCAACACCCGCGGGGTTACAGAAGCGTTGCCGTGTGTGTTGTGTCGGAGGTGTATAAGTTGTAAATCATGTCTCTTCCGTTTTCACGGCTAAACNNACTATTCTACGCTGACGAAGTTTTAAGAACGCGAAGCTCTATCCATACTTTTCGACCTTTACTTACATATTTCATCTCTCGCTTATAATGTTATCTTTGTTTATAGGTTTAGGATTGTCAGCTAGGAAAACATCGACCAACCCTACCAATCGAGTAAGCCTCATATAAGCGAAAATGTATTCTTATATTTTATAATTCCTACTCATGACACCGACTATTTAGATGCCTTTTTTATGTCAG
>JADGIL010003662.1:0-14666 GCA_020352625.1 Cactoblastis cactorum
TTAATAATCGATAATTTAAATCTCAAATTTCATGTATACAACTTTAAAAATGACTAAGTTTCACACAAATTTGCAACCCCCTTTTCACCCCCTTAGAAATGGAATTTCCAAAAATCCTTTCTTAGCGGACGTCTCCTTGTTACAATCTACCTTCCTGCCAAATTTCATCTTCATTGACTGAGTAGTTTTTGAGATTTCGTGATGAGTGAGTGAGTGTTTTTCGCTTTTATATATATAGATTAGCGTACTTTGTAAATCACATGTCAGTAATGAACGTAACAAACGAAAAGTTCACGAAAATTTCAATAAATTAAAAATTCTCTTCTGTTATATAATTTTTTATAGTCTTAATTAAACATACCTGAACCTGGCCTGAAAATACCTTAAATGTAATTTAAAATAAAATTTTACAATATTTGAAAATTTATTAGTTAATTCAAAACAATGCAACAGTACAATGTTTTAATGCACACAATGATTGTCTTATAAAATAAGGCGGTAGTAGTGGCAGCTGCTTCTCTCTCCGATTGTAAAAGTCAATCAAGGAAAAATTAAGGGCTTAAAACAGGGAATTCTTCTCAAGTGATCGGGTAACAACCTCTCTCTGTATTGTATTTCACCATAAGCCTATTATTCAGCTAAGCGTGGACTTCAATACTCGTAAGTGACAAAGATGTGATACTGTCTATATCATCATCATCTGCCTGCCCTGCTCCCATATTATTTGGGGATATCATTGTCTCATATTATTGTGATACTGTCTCTATAAATAAATTTAATTGGTATTAAGAAAACCCATTAATTTATAATTAAAGATTACTTTTTTAGTGGTATGGAGCCTGCTGCTTGCTTTTTTATCCTGTAGCGTGAATGGGCCGGCTCGTCCGGGGAAGAACCACACTCACACAGAAGACCGACGCCTGAATGACGGCTATCAGCCGCCATACTCCGTCCGGTGAGTGGGAGAGCCGGAGGCCCAACTTCCCCGCGGTTTTTTTATAGGCCGGCAACGCTTCTGTAACCCCGCGGGTATTGCTGTTGTCTATGGGCGGCGGTGACCACTTAACATCGCGGGACCCGCCTGCTCATTTGCCTCCCTCTGACATAAAAAAAAAACTTTACCACAAGGTTCAGGAGCAACCAATTTGTTAGCTTGGCACTGTCGACACCAGACCATCAACATCAATTTGAATATTTCTTCTAACTTCTGCCTTAGTCCCCCTTTTGGGTTCAATACGTTCCTAACTAAAAAAATAAAATAAAACAACTTACACATAAGGTCATTTAGTTGAATTAAATGTAATAAATAAATATTATTATAATAAAAAAAATAATGTATTTCAAGGCGTAGTCAACTGACTTATTGAAACCATATTATGAGCATGTGGTCAAATCAGATAGCTTGTTGATAATTTATTTAATAATTTATGAAAGCAATAAAATATTTTGAATAATTAATTAATTATTTAATTTAAATAAAATATTCAGGATGCAAGCAAAAGGTAATAATAATATTGTCATGGAAGATATTAATTAACTAGGAAATAATACAGACAAAAATACTCACACGAGTGTCCCATATTGTAACCACAAAATGTAAAATGTCCTTGAACTTCAAATGTCGCCCTAAATCTGTCACACTATTTGCTTACCGCGCATGAACTCTTATTAGAATTACGTCACAGACTTAGTTCATTATTTCTGTTATAAAATCAATACATAGTAAACCGTTTAGAACGCCAAACGTAAAAGTATCGTCTGGCGAACCCGCAACAGTCGCGTGCCCTCTACAACTAAGAACTGACGTACCGAACGCGTTGAGAATTAAATATAGTTCAGCTTGAGTTCCGTTCTTTATAAAAAGATTCGCTGCTTATATCCAACCTAATTCTATCACCATAAATCATTATTTATTGCATTTTACCAGTTCAAGGTCAAGAAGCAAAATTATAATCGTAAAATATCTACATTTTCTGAGTTATCACAATTATGTCAAGGACTCATTCCATGGTAGTACAAATAGTGTCTATTTAAAAGATTACACAGGTATTGGGGACAATCTCAAAATCAAAGGTTACGCTACTTAAATATTACAAGGACCAGAAATATGCAGTACGTCACTGTATAGAAGTGGAGCAGTTAATGCTCGCGTTTTTGATGACGTAATCCCGGCGCCGGTTAAAATTGTAATGAGTTCGCTGAAGGACGCGGACGAATAATAAATAGATACGTATCTATTAATATACCTTTTTTAATTATTATTAACACTTTCGAATACTTTAAACTAAAAGCAACAAAAGTTTAATTGTTAAACGTTGAGGAACAGGTAGGATGGTGCCAGCGAAAGTCTTGATATAAATTGTGTTGCTAGTACTGTTAGTATTCAGACTCGACTGCAAATCACTAGACTTGACTCATAAACAGAGACTCAATTGCTCGATGTGTTAAGTATACTCAAGCTCTCGTAATAGATTCCGAGTACGGCATACATGCATACAAAGTAAATGTAAAATTTGAAATAATTCTAAATGTTATCTGTCGCTTGGTGGCAATGCAATCTGAGTTTAGTATTCGAACTGGAGTTGGTTCTGCGACTCAAGTTCTTAGTAGACTCAGAGTATTTATTATACTTTGAGTCCGCGCTTTGTAGACTCGCGCTTGACTCGACTCGAATTTATAAAGTTCTTAGTCTACCGAGCATGCCAAAATTAGTCGAGTCTGCAAAATTAGACTCACAGACTTGAGTTTTTTACAACAATAGTTGCTAGAGTCACATTTACATAATTATTATAATTAACGAAATTATTATAAAACATTTTTACTTATATGTATTTATAGAATTATGCAAAAGATATTTGAACGTACCATATCATAAATTAAATGTGTTGTATCAAAACCAAGGATAATGTTTGTGTTAAAACTTCAATGTAAAAGTTTAACAACAGAAAACTTACCAAAAGAATTTTCTGCTTGTCTTCTGTTCAGCTCAATGCAAGCTCTTCTATGTACAAGTCTATGCATTAAGGCGACGTATCTTTTATTAAATTCTGTTTCTGATTCTGTTGGATCTTCGTGACTGTTTTCATTTGTATCTAGGGCATCTACAACCAAGAAATCAAAATCATCATCCAATTATTATTATTAATTATTGCCAATGATCAACGGTATTCTGAGGACGTTTTACACCAACAATTTTTTAAGTACATCAATTTTTTCATAAATATGGGATTCTTACTAAGAAATGAAACATTTTAAATAATACCTTTAGGAAATCTTGTCCATCGGTCATCACTTTCAGATATCAAAATCCAGTTTCCGCACCACCATGGTGCCGCGTAAACCCCCTTTTCTTCTTTTGTGCCTTCAGCCCCTTCGGAACTTCCAGAACATTCTTCTTGTTCTGTTAAATTTTCTAGCTTTAGAATCAAATTAAACTTTTAACAAAATTCACAAACAAATAAAGCCGTATTACTTACTTTTGTCTTCCCGCCTACTCGAATCTGTACAGCAATGATACACAACATATACTTTCTACACAAATTTCACAGTAACATTCCATCTATTCATTATTTAGGAGATTTTATTCAAATACATAATTATTATGTCTTACCATCTGGATCTGCACTCCCTGAGCTAGCTAATTTATCTAAACTGTTTCCAGCTGATCTGGCAATTCTGGTGTCTTGAGGTTTTTCCGTTGAAGCATACTCTTCTTTACCTCTTTCTTCAGACTGCAATAATGACGATTCTGATTTACTTATTAAGCATATTTAATATTTTGTTTTTGTAATTTGTAGTAAGAAATATTTAGCACGAAAGTATCTAGTACAAAGAAAAAATGCGAATACCTTAGCTCTGACATCTTGTCTGCTCCTATAATGCCTTGTTTTGTCCTCAGATCTGTATCTTTTATCTAACTTTTTGTAAAGACGTGCTCCACTTGCATGCTTCTTAGCGCTTATACAAGATGGAGAATCAGCAAACCCCGCCGGTGCTGGTACTATTTCCGGAGAAGCATCTGCATATGATTCCTAAAAGTATGAAATTATATTTAACGTAATAATGGTGTTACCCTAAGATTTCTGAAAATAATTGATATATATATTTTTTTATATGAAATACAGAAAATATTTTTGATAGGATAATCAAAGTAAATTTTAAGTCAGACTTTTCTAAAAATGTAATTTGAATAATGTATGTTGAGATATGCATAGCTGAGGCCAATACTTACATCAGTATGGGACGTTCTAGAATTTCTGCTATCATGTTCATGAGAAGCAGTCACAATATGAACTTCTTTGCCACAGTGCAAGCAATGAGCTTTAGCCTCGCCGTCAGCCCCGGCGAAACTATGTTCCGTTTGCTCTGAATAAAACACAGAATCGGAACCTGGTGAAACTGATCTAAGAGATTCTGCTGATGCTGCTTTAGCGAATTTTCCATCTGGAATATTGAATCAGTTAAATAACATGACGTACACTACTTGTCTTAATCTTAAATATATACAAATTTGTACGTCACATTACATTTTCAAGTGAATTTTAATAGAAGTAGTCAAACGTTTAACTTCAATTTTGCATGCTGGGAATTGGTAATGGAATTTAAAGATGCACATGTCAATTAGTAATGATGTCTCTTGCCCTGGCAATCCTTATTTATATATAATTAAATTCGGCAACAACTATGCAGCTGGGTATTTCATTTATTGTCTGCTATTCATGCAATATGAAGTGACAAATAGAGGAAAGCCGAAATAACAACCACTTTGGATTAAATCCCTGTCCACACTGTATCATTTGTTGGACATAACTAGGAGAGTTCTCCTAATAAGTATTTGTTCTAATAAGTTTAAAAAAATTCACCTCTGTCTTGTTTCCTGTGGTGTCTAGGAGAGGTCGTTGGACTTTTAATATATCGCAGAGGCGTCAATCGAGAACCAGCACTTGTTAATGTCCGAGTTGTTTCAACATCCTCAGCTTCTAAGGAACTGAGACAAGGTGCTGTGGGTATTGACTGTTTTCTCCGTGGTAAACTACCGGGTAATGATATGCTTTCATTAGATCCACTCTTTCTCCTGGGCCTGCAACTCCATTAAATTATGTTACGTATAAAATTATGACAAATTAATTAATATAAACAAACAGATTTTAGCATAAATATAGCTCAAATTTAACAATGAATAAATTATAATGCGTTAATTATATTATCTATTTTCCTATTTATATATTACCTGTAACTCGTGTGGTTGTTGTTTGCAGTTGGTGATTTAACTGAATGACAGTTATTTCCAGTTTTACGCCTAGGACTATCTCGTAAACGTCTGTGTTTCCGTGGCGAAATATTTCCATTTCCTGTACCTAAATTATTTAAAAGTTTTGTAATAATTATTAAACTTTTGTTTTACTTTTTAAGCGTCGAAAGTTATTAAACTAAAAAAATTAAGTATATCTTACCGTCTTTTCTATATTGCTCACTAGAATCATCAGAAGTAGGTATATTTAGCTGCAATTTCATATTAGAGCCCATAGCTTCCCGCCTATCATAATGTTGAGGCCTATAGCTGTGACTACCATCCATGTTTTTACTTTGAGTAGGGCTTTTTGCTTTTAATTTTGTCCTTTTAACATATCTTTCTCTTTCTGAAGGTCGTTTTGATTCTACCTCCTTTTCTTTAGCAATTTTTTCTTTAATAGATTTTTCTACATCTACCGCCTCTCTCGGAGACGATTGCACACTTTTTGTTTTTTCCACAAAATGAGTCTTCTTTTTTCTAGGCTCTGTTGGTTTGTCATCCAAAGGTGACTTTGCATTTGTAGATTTGAATACACCACGATCAGATTTTTGACTAACGCTATCAGGATCTTTAGGTTTTTTACTCCAGTCATCTTGAGAAGTAGATACTGAATCATCGTACGATTTAGAAAACTCTAAAGTGAACGCTTTCTTTTTTCTTCTCTTTTCCTCGAGCCATGTTTTTTGTCTGTTTGATGTTCTATAGCGTTGTGAATGCTTATACGCTGAAAAATAACAAATAAATGGTTTGCTTTTGTCATTGTTTTATTCTGACATAAAATAGTCATCTAGTCAGTACTTAACTGTCTATTACAACTTTAATAACAAATATAAAAATATATAATTTAGTTACACACAAAGTTATAGGCGTAGTAACTTACTCAAACCTCCATCATCTTCATCTTCAACAGGGCTTTCATAATATCCCGAAGACGAATAATGAACACTTCTTTCATCGTCAGATAAAGAACCCTAAAAACATTTAATGATTTTTATTAAAATCATTTAAAGTAAATGTAAGTAATTTACAAAATGACACTTTTACCATCATCTTAGGAACTCGTTCTTTTTCAGTCATTGGGCTCGTAATTACATTTTCTTTTGATTTGATTTCTAGTTTTTCGGGACTTTCCTTTATTTTCTCTGTGGAGGTTTTATCAATATCTTCCGTAACATTTGGATTTGAACCACCTATACTATAACTGCCACTTGAACTACTTTTACCACTTATAGTGTCTCGAGAAGATCGCTGTAGTATATAAAAAATAATATTAGAAGTAGCTATGTACATAACCATTATATAAAAAAAAATTATTTGCAATACCTTCGTAATTTTAGCTAATTCCTCGGTCGGTTTAATAATTTCAGTCTTTTCTCTCTTAATGTTTTTAATGGTCGGATTAATTTCAGCTTTTACTTCAATTTTTTCTACAGATGTCTTAGGAATTCTATCAGGCAAAGGCAGTGGAGGAGATGATAAATCTGGGACAGTAAAATTGTCGCTGATTTGTACTGGTGGAGAAAAACAAGGAACTATTAAATCTTCCGCAATCATTTCTGTGCGAGTAGAAGAATAAAGACTGGATGCACTTTCAAATGATGAGCCTTCTTGTGTTTTATTATTTTCAGGATCTGAAATGTTAATAAATAAGTATTGTATTGTTGTCTTTAAACATAAGTAAGATAGGTAAGCCGCGATACCTACTTTGATTTTGATTTTTAGTACCGCTCTTTTTAGAACTGTCAGAATTTGCAGTAACATAGTCATCAGTCGTTGTTGTGCTTTCAGATACATCTGTAGTATTGATTTTTCCTGAATCTGTTCTAGCTAAACTAGTTTCACTACTTGCAGCTTTAGTTAGAGGTGTTTCACAAGGTGATTCTATGATTTGATGTGGAATTGTGCCATTTGGTTCCTTTTGCTGTGCTTTCTTTTGTAAATCCTTTCTTCTTGAAGGACTTAACGCTCGTTCTCGTTTTTTATTTATGAAACTTGGCGTTCTTTTGAATGGTACATCAGTTAAATCTACACTTGGATGAGTAATAGCAATTGATGGAGTATATGAAACTTTGGGTGGTCCAATAGGCGAAATACTTTTTGAAATGGTCGGTTGTTTTGTTATTGGCAATGTTATGTTTGGAACAACTGCTGGTGGTGATAAGGAAGAACGAGCTTGGGCCGAACTTGAGCTAGATGTATCCAATTTATTTCGTGGTGAAGTGGGGGATTGACTCTGAAAAATAAATAACATTTAATATAACAAAAAATATATAATGAACGTTAGAGATTGAAAGATAATTTTGTAAAAGTTTGATTACATAAAATACGTAAATTAATAAACTTTACTTGTGAAGCATCAAATTCTTCATCTAACGCGTCTGTATCTAGTGATGATCGTTGCTGATGCTGTAAAATCAATAGCTGTTTTCTTCTTGATGTAGGAGTTAATAATGCTAATGCACCCGGAGAAGCTGCTAAGGAACTGAGATCGGATGAACTGTAAAGAAAACGAAAATTTATATTATATCTATTGCATAATACACTGCATGCTACGTTGCAATTGTCATACCTTATTACAGTGCCATTTTCAGTTCCTGAATCAACTTGTAAAACAGTTGCTTGAGATTCATTCCATAAACCATCAGAATGGTCCCTGCAAAAGAAAGTTATATTATCACAACATTCGTATTTATTTTGATTTTATAAAAAAAGTAATGATAAATCTTACCTGCTTTGATCTACAGTGAGCGATTCATTTGAAGCACATGGAGATGTTTTTTCTAACGGTGTTAAGATAGTTGTTACATTATTAGATATTTTATCCTTTTTAGATTTATTCTCTGTATCCATCACACTTTCAGGTTCAGGTGACCCTGGACTTGATCTTGCAGTACTGAAATATATTTATTAAAACATAATTATATAATATATTATTACATATTAATACACCAATTATTTCTTTTTCATTTTATTCTGATTTAAAATCATTATCAAAATATTTTGTATCTTGTTTCTTCTTTAAATAATATTTTTAAAAATATATAAAATTAATATAGAACTGTCTTTTAATTTTTTAAAATATCCTAATAATTTAGTATAAGATTAAATTTAACATTTTTTATTACTGTGAATAGTAAAGCAATGGATATTAATATCTACTATAAGGAATATCAGTTAAACTACTACTATGAGCAGCATAGCAAAAGCCAAAATATATTTGCCATATCGTAGTCATACCTGTTCTCAGGAGAATCTTGTTTATTGATAATTTCTGGACGCTGCTCGAAACTTACGCTTCGGTTTCTAAACGGTTCATGCTTGTAACTAATGTACTTTTCATGAAAATCTTCATATGGTGCATTGCCGTCGGAAGAACTATGAAGAGAATTTTTATGAATGAGAATGAATGAAAGCACTGCATACAAATTTTCAAGCACAAATTTCAAGCATATTTTAAGATAAGGCATGTGTAAAAGAAATTATGCTAGGAAACTTTATCGCAGAATGCTCTACTAAAAATTTGTACAACCTTTACGGTGTGAAGTATATTTGTGTGCAATGAATTTACTATGTGCACTAGTTCTAAAACTTGTAAATTACGAAAATTAAATTAATCTTTATTAATATTACCTAAACGATCCATCCGGTTCAAATCCAAATATTCCTTCGTCTTTTATTGGTGTTTGTGTATAATTTTGACCAATATATTGTCTGTACATTGCTTCTCGTTCTCGATCCTCTCTTGTCATATTTTCTTGACTTGTTGACATTATTAATGGAGCATCTTTGACAACATCACTATTTAACTCAGTCTTACGTCTGAAACATTTTTAATTACGATTAAAAGATATTCTTTTTGATATTATAAATAGACTTATAAGGAAAATAAAATGTATACTTACACGTCTAAAAGTATTTCACCCTCTGATAAAGTTTTGTGCAATTTTCTACTCTTTCTATTCAGTGTAGTAAATGGAATAGCTTCTTCGTCCGGTCTCGGTTCAAAATCAATAATGATTTCTTTTTCATTTTTTTCACTATCATCAGTTGTGGTAGCAGAAGTTTCAGTTGAAGGTTCCGATTGGAAAGTAGATGTTTTTGAAAATGGGTGTGATGAATTTGCTGTTTTTTGAGAAGCATCACTAGTGCTTTTTGAAAGAATCGATCTAAGCGATCGTTCTCCTTTTGCTTGCTTGGCTATTTCCTGCTGCAAGTATTCTAAATTTTTACGATTCAGAGCCATACTTTTTTCAATTGTTTCTATATCATCATCTATAGTGTCGTCTCTGTCACTCTCATGTATAAATTGGAAGTTTTGTTGGAAATACTCTTGAGCTTGTCTTTGTAGCGCACTTAATTCGGAACATTTGTCAAGTTGTGACGATGCCACAGATTTGATTGATGAGGAAGTGACTTCGTCAGAGTCCATTCGCAGCATAGTGGGTGAAAGTGGCACCATAGAAGTTGGTGAACGCGGTGATCTAGGTGGCTCTTCTGATTGTGTTCTATGTAATTTTTCATGGTCCGTTGCGATAAAGCTATAAAATTATCAAATTTAAGTCATAATCAAATATGTATTCATCAATGCAGTATAAAACCTGCTAACATGAGTCAGTTTTATTTAAAGTAGATAAATTATAAATTTTTTATTCTGTATTTACCTTTCAATGTTTGTTCCAATATCTTCTTGACTGTCCCTACCAGCTAACCTATCTCCTCCAACCTCAGAAAATGACTTGGTCAGTCGTCGGACACCTATTAACCCATTTGTTTGAACACCTGCTGCTACCATTTTTACCTGAAATATTAAAGTCCTATAAATGCTACTTACTATATTAAACAAATATTGCAGTAATATATTGTAAAAATGATATTTTAAAGTTTATATATTATATATATATTATAAAAAACAACTTCACATTATTTTACGCAGACAGTTTCATTACCTACCCGCTTGATAGTCCGAGGGCTTAATGATAAATAGTTAGGTGGCAGAGGTTTTCTTCCTAAACATACTTCAGTCTGGGTGGCTTGAGTTCTCATAACTCCTTTCTTTATTGAATCTGTAAGACAAACATTAAGTCAATCACTATATTGATAAACAGCTAATTTTAAGATTTTTAACTGACAGTTTTTAATATATTTGAAGATTTAGTTTCTATTTAATAAGTCTCTCACTGGAATCAGATTTTAAAAATAAAATTCATAAAACCGAAGAAGAGATATAAATCTTACCAAACAATTATAGAATGCAGTTATATTGAACATTTACAAATACTTTGAATGCAATTAAATTTACATTTCCGAGATCTAAGTAGAGGTAAAATTGCAGTAATTATATAGGTATACCCTTTGAAGAGATACTGGATATTTTGTAAAAAATAAATAAATAAGTACCTAAAAGAACGACTTTAGGTTGTTCAGTCTGCGTGGGCCGTTGAACGGTTTGTGAAGTGTGCGGAAGAGTGGCATACTGGCCGGGGTAGTGGACTGGAGCTGCTAAAATAAATATGACAAATAAACTTCGATCAACAATAAAAAACTAGATTCACAGTTCCGAACGAAATCTAACAAAATATTGTTCTTACTTCAATAAAGATACAACAACTACTTCGACAGAGTTCCATTTCCAGAATCATATATTAGAAATTAAGACAAACTTTGCAAGTTAAAACTCTCATGACGACTGAAAGAAGACTGCTCATTTGTAAACGATGAGCAGGGGTTTGCCGAGGACAATTTTTAGTAAGTAAGTAAGTCTAGTTGTTTATAGTACATCAATGCAAATAAGTTATATATAGTTATTTCTTAAGTTTACGCGAATATTAGACATTGAAATGAAACAATTTTAACGGATTTTATCGCGGTTTAATCATTGTTTATTTATTGTCTTCCGTGAAGATGGATGCTGAAATCGGAGCTCAATAAACAGTTACACATAGAGAACTTAAAACAGTATAAAATTCCTTTGTGTGTAGTGATTAAACCGCGATAAAATCCGTTAAAATTGTTTCATTTCAAAGTTATATATAACTAATACAAACAATGGTTATAGAAAATCTCTAGATGTCACAAATAAACTTGTTGATGACGAAATCATTGATATGTTCAATCACTTTTCTAATCAAAACGAGCACAATATTATTGTTAATAAAATCTATAAGCAGCAACGAAGAAAAAACAAATAATGTTCCAATAGGTACATAAAGACATAAAATTGTCAGCTGTCTCTCTTCCTGCACAGTCAATATAAATCAAGGCAGTGGACCTTCATTGAAGAATTCTACTTATGTAGACGGAGAGAGAGCAGCCTGTCACAATAAAAAATTTCCCCGTTTATAAGTCCACTGCTAAAAGTTTCGTGTCTTTTTCTATTAGCTCTGTCTACCTCGTGAGGGACAAGACGTAATGTTATAACATTATTATCAAGCAATCAATCAATCAATATTTATTTGCACAAAATGTAGTTACATAAAAGGTGTTTACATTAGAAATATACGTTCTTCATACATTTTACCTCTTGCGGAGATATGCAATTAGAACTAATAGTCTATAATAATAGTCTCTAAATTTCTATACCTGGCGTGGGTACGGCTTGTCCTGGGATGTACTGTGGGTACGAAGCGAACTGCTGATACATTACTGGTACAGGAGGGTATGGCTTCGGTTCAGGCTGAAATTTTAAATGATTTCAATCATTAATGCCTATCGAGGACCTCGTTGGCGCAGTGGTAAAGTCCTTGCCTTTCAATCAAGAGGTCCCGGATTCGAACAGGTCATGATGTAAAATGGTGTTTTTCTGATTGACTTAATTCTTGGATATTTATCTGTCTATTGGTTTATTCAGTATTAGTATTCCATAATATAAGTCTGGAACTTAGTTGGGGCTAACTCAATTTGTGTGATTTGTTCTTATATACATATTTATTTATAGCCTCACATCTTTATTCCATACTAGACAGACAAAGTTAAAAGTCAAGAGAATATAGCCAATGGTGGGCTTATTGGTGGAATGGAGATTTAGATACAGAGACAGGTTTGCATCATCTATTTGAGGATGAAGCCATTTTTTAAGTCATTTCCGTTGACTGACTTTTAATGTATGAGAGCAGTTGGCATGTTCTACGTTTTTCATTAGAATCAGCATAAAAATTAATAAAAATTTAAATATGTGATAAATGTACTGTAATATATACTGCAGAATTATATTCTAATCTTCTCAAAAGATATACTGAATCAAAATTTTCTTTCCAATAATAAGAGGACTTAGCAACGGTAGTAAACTGATAGATATCTTTTCACCGAGAATCATGAGAGAACAAAGAATGTCTAATGGCTACAATAAAACATTATTTAATCACTGTTAAGCAATGAGACTTATTCTAGGCATTACTGGATTATCGTGACGAGCTTTTTAAGGTGTTTAGCAGACAGGTTGTAAAATTATAACTGACAAAATTGTAATTGTAACTGTAAATGGGAGATATTTAAGAATAAAATATATAGGGGCTCTTTATAGGGCCTATAGAAGCAAACAATATTTTTGAAGAATTTTTGTCTGTCTGTCTGTATGTTTGTACGCGCATCACACAAAAACTACCGAACGGATTTGAATTAAATTTGGTACAGCGATAGACTACGACCTAGAATAAAAGATAGGCTACTTTTTATCCCGAAAAAATGTTCGGTTCCTAAGGGATATCATTTTTCGCAAAATCTACGCAGACGAAGTCGCGGGAATTAGCTAGTTTATTAAATACTAATAAAAACTTGCAATAATCAGTATCGTCTGATAATGTCCTTACCGATGAAAGATTTGGCTATTGTTTAAAAGTACTTACTGTCATCATTTCAGTAAGTGCTTATTGTGTAATTAGACATTTTAAATACCACTACTGTACAAAATGGTTGCATTAATTTACCAAATAGACAACCTTCTAAATAAACTTATAGTTAACAGATACATATAATTTATAGTTCACCTTTAATAAGGTCTTTTTATTTTTAAAATTAGTACTTTTGTGTTTATTATGGTTTATGTATATAATTACTCATATAATTACTTACTATAATTTATTAAATGGTCATTCTTTGTTATGTAGATAATATATTGTCATAAAAATATACTCTTCTATGTAAAATAGTTGTATGTTGCGTTGCATAAAAATAACTACAAATAAATAAATATATGTATAGGGACAAATTACACAAATTGAGTTAGACCCAAACTAAGTTCGAGACTTGTATTATTAGATACTAACTCAACAATACTATATTTTATAATAAATACATATACTTATAGATAAACATCCAAGACCCAGGCCAATCAATCAAAAAAGGTCATTTTCCTTCATGACCTGACCGGGAATCGAACCCGGGACCTCCTAAGTATTGGTCAAGTGCGTTAACCGTTACAACACGGAGAACGTAAAAGAAGTGACGACCTCCGTGCTACAAGTGCTGAAATTGGGCATTATTTATAGACCAAAAATTATTTTCATTTTAATTTTCCACCATCCTGTGCGATTACTTTTATTTTTTATTTAAAGTAACTGAGCAAAAAACAAAAAAATAAAGTGAGTATTGAGTTATAAAACACTTTGAGCAATATGTTCAAATCTTCAACAGTGTATGTACATCCCACGCAAGTCATAAAATCATAGTACCCGAAAACAACATCAATCCATCATGCGTTCTCCGACAATCTTTTTTCTCTCTTTCTCGTCTGTATTATTTATTAACGGCACGTTTAATAAACTGTTTGAAAGAAAACGCAGTTAAGCGCATCTGCATAATGCACTTTGATTCAATACAACAGACGGATAAAAAGAAAGACGCCATGTCTCTAGGATCGAATGACAAGGATAATAAAAGCATTATATATTTTTTATGTTAGTGGGAGGCAAACGAGCAGGCGGGTCATGTGATAGTAAATGATCGCCGCCGCCCATAGATAACTGCAACACCCGCGGGGTCACAGAAGCAATGCCGGCTTATAAAAACCAAGCAATATTTTATTTATGTCATATTAATTCATTGAAATTACACATGGTCAACGCAGTTCTTTAACTAAAAATGAAGCTTTACATATTTATCTAACAGATATTTCACATACTGTCTCTTTTGTCAATACGAAGAGAAAGAATACATCATGTGACATATCTGGCAGGAAAAGCTTTTTCTGCAGCTTTTTTTGTAAACGTCAAAACTGGCCTTAACAATCTTATCTCGGTTTTAGTCATAAGAACCTATATTAATTTTTAATGTGATTTTAATGAAACTTTTGCATATAAATAAAAAAATATTTATTTATTTATAAGTACACGAACAGTTGTTAAGTAAATACACGATAAAAGAAAAAGTACAATTATTG
>JADGIL010003672.1:0-13208 GCA_020352625.1 Cactoblastis cactorum
TCTTTAAACAGTTTATAATTTAATTTAACAAATTTAGCAATTTCAAAGATATATAAACAAGGAAGCGGCAGAACATTCATCATTTTAAATAGAGGCCTGCATGAAGTATCTGGTGTAACTTCACATATGGCTTTTATACACCTTTTTTGTGCAATAAAAGCTTGCTGAAAGTCTGTACCATTTCCCCAAATAATGAGTCCATATAATAATTGCGGCTCTCTACGTATAATAATTGACCCACAGGCTATACGTGTATATGAACTGGCAAAAGGCAGCAAATCAATAATCTTCTTGTTACCCGCTTCAAAAACCAGTAATTCACTTAAATCTTGGTGATCTACGATCTAATGTTAATATCTTCACTGTAGATATACCTCAGTGGTTTATAACGATGTTTTCATGTAATAGGGGTCTGAGAAAAAAATTCACGTGAGTAAACCGAATAAAATAATTATGTCATCTTGCGTAACTTTCAAGGGTATGAGAAAGTTAATTAAAAGAAAAGATAACAATATTGTGTTTTTCTTTTTATCTACGATTTAATCAAGAACACGTCAAAAGTAATAGGTACCAAAGTTTATAATTTGCAAATTTCCCGCTGCGCAAAAGTTATGCGCGCGCAGATGGCAGATAAAGCAAGGTTAAAATTTACAAACAGCCAAACGAACGAAAGATATTTGTATAATTATCATATTAATATTAATAACACCAGTGATTTTGATGAATTCTTATTGTACATGTTATCGTTCTTGAACTAAAAAATAATAGGCACATATATTTCAATATATGTATATGTGTGGCTGAAAATGTTTTCAATATTTAGCTGCTTAAAATCACTTGGTAGAAAATTTTAAAAAGTAAAATTTGGATTATTGATTCTCATCATATATTTACTATTATTTACAGTCAGTATGTTATTTGCAGTTTTGGACGAAGTGAACCTTAGTTTCAATTACTTATATATTTTTATAAAGTATCTTGTAACATTAAGGCCATAAAAGAATCACGTATTAAATCGATCAAGCATAAAAAATAATGTCAGGGCTATTATCGATCTAAGATAAAAATTGGTGGATAATTACAATATTTGTATTTATACAAATATTTAGAATCTGTCGAACAAATCCGCCACCGAATACACTCAATATTATGTCAATATATTAGTTATTATATTTTATTGACAATGTTATTGCCTGTGTGCTGCTAGCCAACAGGTAAGGCTGATATATAATATGGTAGATTAAATATATGGAAATTAATAAACACTAAAAATGGTTACTTCCAGACCTTGTGCCCAGCACCAGCAAGGTATAGGACCGTGCCGGCTCCTCAACCAGGCGGTGGAAAGCAAATGATATGCTATTCGGAAAAGGTAAAAAAACCTTATTTATTTATTACGTAATATAAAATAATATTTTTAGTTATAATAGTGTATTCGTATCATAAGTATGGAAAGATGTGTGGTCTGAAGATTGATGCTTGGAGATTTTTTTATTTATGGATATCGTTTTCTTTACGTACGTCAGATTCATTTTAAAAACAAATTGCTGCTGTTGTATCCATACTTACTTATGTTTAGACGATATAAGTATTATTGCAAAATAGATGTACCTTTGCACATAATTCAGATAAAAAATTATCCATTGTGATAAGCTTTGTTTTTTGGCACATCATTTTATACTAAAATTATTTGAGTACTTACCTTGGCGATTACGTTTTTTATCTCGAATTTCTTATAGTAACGAAGCTCTAGGACGTCACTAGCAATATTGTAAACGCGGATGTGTCTGTAACGATTTACAGCTTAACCGTTTTAAGAAAATTTGGTTTTATACATTTTTTATATTTAAATATACGATCTTATTAGTTGCCGTATATGAAAAATCTGTTGTCATTTATACAGCCTAGGTTTTTATATATAAAAATGGCGCGGGCAACAACTAGTTTGTAATAAAAGGTATTTGTGTTTCTGTTTCAATAATTTCGTTTGTATAATGTTTTCACTAACTGATTGTACGTCTAAAAATCTTTAAGGGTTTTTATTTATCAAATTTAAATGTATAAAATCGCTCTTACACTTAGGCTATTATCAATATGAAGGTGAAGTGTGCTTGAATGCGAAAACGCTTTTGCCCGTTGCTTCGCATGTCGCCTTCGGTGATTAACTTTCATATACAAGATTTTCATCCCTTTCACCACCTTTGGGGAGGAATTTCCAAAAATCCTCCGTTAGTGCTCCTCTTGACTCCCCCAAGGAACATACATGTCTCAATAGTTTAGGCTGTGCCTTGTCTGTCAGTCAGTTAATCAGTAACGGAAGAGTTTTAGAAATATTATCTTATACTGTAATATTTATACAAAGTATAAATAGTAAACCTTCTTGTGGCTTGCTCAATTATTGTACCTTTTCAATATCCGGGAATTGTTTCTATATCGTCGAAATTTTAGAACTATGTATGTAAGTATGAGGCAGCGTCATTCGAACATTAAAAAAATATTGAAGTATCTTGTTTTCTTATGAGTACATTTGTATGTACCTACTAATCTATACAAATATTATAAAGAGGTAAAGTTTGCAACTTTGTAAAAGCTAATCTTTGGGAATACTTATCCAATAATAAAAATTCTTTCACGAGTGTTATATGCTATATTTTAACGGCCAGCGAAGTCGGCTAGTCAGACATATTTTTATATGATGTTAATAAATCAAATTTATTATTAGGTATTTGTGTTATAATAACAATACTTTTTTGTTTAGGTAGCAGCTCCTCTGTACCAGCCTGCCCCCGGGTCCCCGTCGCGTGCCGCTAGAGGGGCTCCAGAAGGCGCTCCGGCTGGAGTCAATATCCCAACGGCGACCTCTCCCATGACGGCACCCCCAAACCCTGTATATTATGCAATGAACGTCTGACGGGGGGACTAGGTCAGTAAATATTTCCTTTATTTTATAAGATACTAGCCCACCGTGCCCACTTTGTTGGGCATTAAAATATAGCCTAAAGCACTATTGAATAGTGTAGTTTTCCGACTTTGAAAGAATTCGCATGATCGGTTCAGTATTTCGAAGATAATTTTGGTTGTTACAAACAAACAACCAAAGTTTTTCCTCTTCATATTAGTATAGAATAGCCGACTGTGCCCACTTCGTTGGGCATAAAAAACATAGCACATAGCACTCCTGAATAGCATAGCTTTCAGACTGTGAAAGAATTTTCATGATTGGTTTGGTATTTCCAAAGATAAGCCATTACAAATATACAAATAATTAAAGTTATAAACTTTACCTCTTTATAATATACGTATAGATATTTACAGGGATTTTAGTGCATTTGTACTATGCAAAATAATGTCCAATCGTTTTTTATTTATTTATAATCATTGTGGAGTATAGGTTATACAGGTGATATCATTCTTGATTATCCATCCAATGGATTTTTCGTGAATGAGTTTTAGGATTTATATTTCTCGTAGGATTAACTATAGGATTGAACGTGATAATGTGCTATCCAGACAAACAGACCTATATGGTTTTATGATTGCATAAATTTGTAATTTTTATTTTATATTTGAAAATAATAAATTAAAAAAGAAACTTATAATTTATGGAAGATCAAAAACAACAAAAATAATAGTTTTATTAGTAAATAGTAATGACGTGCTATTATATTATACTTTACAGGTGAAAATCGTGGTGGGCCCCACAGGTGAGGTCCGTATAAGCGTGCAGCCTCAATCGACGCCCGAATCCGGGAAGAAAGCCTCAAGTAATCCAGAGAAATCTGCTTAGTTTCACTGAGCCTATGCGGCTGATACTGTGAAGACCATTGTTAGCGAGATTATGAGCGATTACATGACAATACAAAAAGATTTTCAACTGCCAGATGAGTCAATAATGAACACCAATTAGATTGAGATGATTTCCTGCCATATAGATGTCAGATTTGTCGCAAAATCTTCAATAAGCTTAACATTATGTATGTTACAATGTTAGGTACCTACTTGACATGTACGTCCAATAAATCAATGTCAAGATTTGTGCAATGCTTCATCTAGACTACACTTTTGGACTCAATACTTGTGTCTATCAAAATCGTTTAATACGAGTTAATAAGATAACATCTGTTTTCGAGTATCTACCGCTTGTTAAAACAACGTTTGAAACTTTGCTAATGATAATGTTTTAGGTATTACGAGTAACTTCTTTCAATTTTGACTTTTCCAGCAGTTAACATGGAATAAATAAACATGAAGATTTTAAGATAAGTATATGCGTGCCAATTGTTATTTGTTTGGTACATTTTCACATTCCATTCGACATTTAGTTATTATAAGATAATAAGGTAGGAATTTATATTTCAGTATTTTAACCAAACTTCGGCTTTTGTTGAGCTGTGTTGGAAATTGGGGGTGATCTGTAGTTGGAACTAATTTGAACTCAATGAGAACTTATTTAATTACTGATTACTTATTGCAACTTGTGAATAATATTTTAATACTATAGTGATTGTAACATACGATGCTTGGAGTCTTTTATAATTCTACAGGAAACATATCGAGGTTGGACATTTTGATTTGTCTAAGAGGCAAATAATAAAGGAGTATTTTTGTGATGATGTTGGTGAAACTAGTTACTGTGCGTATAATTTTCTATGTAAATAAATATACTTACGCTATCGGTGTCTCAGTACATATTTATCGTAATCTCTTTAAGACAACAAAATCACTCGGGTCTTCTTCCGTCAGATGTTTTGATGAGGTTAATTTTTTTAGACTTTCCAGCAATTGTTATTTCTCAATAGATATCAAAACGGTATTATTATATTTATATATGCCACTGTAATATACTTGATAAGTCATTTTATATAAACGATTAAAGGTACAAATTTTCGTATATAAAAACCGTAATGTTAAAAATGTTAATATTCAGTACTACCAGTGACGTATTTATTTTCCCAGAGCCTTGAGCGATGATGTATCAAATTGGCAATTATTTTTTTTAAATAATTTGGAACTAAGTATTAGTTAATATACCCGATACACAGCGTTCAGTACTTGATCAAATTTTGTGGCCTGTGGATATTCTAAATGTGTCCGGTCTATCAATATATTCTGCCAGATTTTATTGATTTCAGTTATAACCGTCATATAACTGTTCTGAGCCTAATAGATCTACTTAAACTACCTAACTTTTAAGGTTTTTTATGTACGCCACTGGATACTCGTTTAATATGAACAATCTTTTATAATAAGCCGTTATTGACTATACGTAGAACCCGAATTAGGGATTTTTTAAAAGACAAAGAGTTAATATTGTTATCAATGATTACGATCCATACTTAAATTATAAAACGATCTTTTTTTAAATAGTTATAAAAGACAGTGCTTAATCAACATGGAAAGCATAACCAATGATTATGTCGTCCATGTTTCTCATAAAAGGTAGATACATCTAAATTTTACTTGTATTTTTATACAAATTTCAAGGTATGTAAGTTTTTCGAGAGCCATCTAACTTGAGTAATTAGGGAGAATTGAAAATATTTGAATTAAGCTGTTAGAACGTAGAATTAAGCTGTTCGTTATAATATCGTGACTAATGGATTTTTCTCATCGATTGACATTTATTACAATATTATAGAATTATTTTAAAATATAATATAAGCAGTTGATAAGGCTCAATAAAAAAACAAGGAACTTAATCTAACATAACGTGAACGTGTATATTAATATCTGTTAAGTAAACTGCTCATCTCTATCAAGTTACCACTCCATTTTCTGCTCAATAACTTACATTATTTTTTATTTAGTTCTAATTACTCATTTTTTGGAAATGCATGGTTTATTTAGCTCAATTATGCCTTTTAGACTGAATAAAAAATACTCAAAAGAATTGACATTAAGGAGTATAAAATCGATGTATGCGAGCTTATGTTAGTTATTGTAGAAAGACATACCTACTACTACTGTATTTAAGTACTGATTTGTACAAGTCTACGACATTATTAAAAATATAAGTGCCAAAGAGTGACACAACAGTATTAAGAATGAATAGAATAGATAATTACAAACAGTCAATGTTACAGTATTATACCGTATTTTCCTATTGCCGGCCTAGATTACATCTAATTTCTAGTCATTCTTACGACACGGAGACGCTTCTCAACGTGGAGAACATTCCTTCCGATTGGAGCATAAGTCTAGATTAGGCTTTGCGGACAAACGTGGGACACTACGATTTTTAATCGTATTTATTTTAATTAATTAATCACTCTGGTCATGGTGTTAATATATTTTAAGACAATAAATTTGTGTTGATTCTAAGTTTCGCGGTTATACTTTAATTTCTAATAGGAAAGTATTAGGTGTACTATAGATGTATTTCAATACAAAGTGCCTCTACAGGCAATTTATTTTTTAGATAAACAAAAACGACTAAGTAGCCGCGCAACTGAAAGACCAAATGGGAGACCAAACTTCTAAATCATTCCAAAGATACTTAAGTAAGGACTATTTTTATTTAGAACTTTAGAATTTTGGGAAATATCGCGATTGTATACATAAGCGATTTTGATAGTTTTAGATAGTAGTTTTAAATCAGCTAGTAATAGCTTGGTACTTGGTCTTTGTACAAAATTGCTGTCTCTGGTTTTCCCGATAAAATTTTAATAGACAAAAATATATGTATCTCTTCTACTGTTTTGAATGGAATGCACGATTTTAAATATCTTCTCAATATCAATAATAGATGATCAAATCTTTTTTTTAAATTCTATTCTACTATATAAAAATTGACGAAATAAACACTTCGTTCGGTATTATTTAGGAGTAAAACTACTCAATAAAGAGAATTAAAAATTTCTTATTTGAAAAATAAGCTTGTTTCTTTAATACGAATGCTGTAGCCAGAGGCAATTTCTGTCACGTTATACTTAATATAATTTTAACACATTAAGTGTCATCTTCGCAAACTTAATCATTAAAGTGTACTTGTATCATGAATCACGTTAGTAACTATAATTTTGAATTATTTTAGAAAAAGCATCAGCAAAATTAATAATATTTTAGGTACTACTTGTACATGATCTATCTAAAATATGTGTTAAATATCAATTGGAAGATTTATTTTTGACTAGATTTATATTTTCCACAAGATGCCCTATTATAACTGTGGGAAAATTTATTACGCACGGAGTGTGGGACTCCCGGGGTCGTCCCTGGGGTGAGAGAGGACCCTGCTCTACCCTGACAAAGTAACAGGGTGGGGTATACTCATCAAAACGCCACGACGTCCATTAAAGCGATGAGCGCCTAAATGGTGGTGCCACGGGAATCTTATCGCGACACCACGGACCTGACACACGACGCTGGGCCACAAGAAGTCCTACAAAACGATGTTGCTACACACGTAGCAATGTAACACAGAATGAATCTCCATACCGCTGTAGATATACAATAATCTAAAAGTGATTTTAATTGATTGAATAATGAATGTACCCGTTAAGACTTGTGTTACCAAATGTTACCTACAATTGTGGAAATAATCTGAAGTTAAAAGTTATAGGTATAAGTCCTTTAAAATCATCAGACTACTTATGTACGTAATTTGTATAATATCAAGATATTGACCTCATTATTATGCCAAATGTATAGCTTATTGTCATGCTACAATGGCTATTCGTAAAATACTAAGTTATACTTATTGAATGTTTTCAATAAGTTTTTCCCCATAGTTAGGCCATTTTATAATATGCCATTTGGGTATTTAGCTTTCAGTGTTAGATATTTGTTGAGCATTATTATAAGGTGGGTAATTAAATTACACAAATAGGGGTAGTAGAAAAATAATTAATTAATTACTTAGGTTAATTAACTTTTATCGAATTTCAAAAAAAAAAAATAGTATCTTCGGGATTTATATGACAAACACAGATTGTGACGCTATTATTTTTAGATGTCATTATGATGTTGTTCATAATATCATACTCAATATTTAAATCACAGCCAAATATAATTACAATATTTTATGTAACATATGAACAATGACAATGCCTTCATTTTGGTTTGGGGGCATTTATTTTTTTAATTTGCCCATTTATTATTCATTATAATATTTTTATCTTTCAACAAAGTCTACACCCCTATTGTGCAATGGATAATAAGAATAAAACTTGAGTTTGGTTAGCAGTTTGCAAACACACTAAACCGCACTGCGTACTTATGTAGGTAATAATTCATCACAGTATTATGCGACATTAAAAGGGTTTCAGACAAAATCTAAATAACCTTTTATCTCCTTTTTTATTTATAGGATTTTACACAATCCTTAAAAGCTAATGAATACGTACTTTCCAAAACTCGAAATAAAAATTAAATAATCTCAAGTGAAAGTTGTCAAACTTGGACTATCCAAGTAAATACTAGATTAGTTGTATTAGATTTTTTCTGAAATATATTATGCTTTTATATTCTAGGAATTAAAATAACATAACTAAATAAATGAATTCAAATTAATGAATTCAGTGTCCAATCTTTAACATTTTCACAAAAATTCTTATATCCAAAAATAAACATTACTAGGTACTTATTTTGTAAAAAGTTGTGTCTATTAAAAGCAGCCAGATTGTGCTAGGTATAATGTAAATATATTATTTGTGCGAATACGATTCCTTTTCTTAAAGGTTTGTGGTTTTAGAACTGGATCATAGGTGTTTCAGAGGAAAAACAAACATAATTTGAACTTATGGATACAACATAGGGGATGGACAGTATAACAACATACATATGTATTTGAGATAAGTATTCGTTGTTGATTTTATAATTTTAAATGTGTAAAATATCTAAACGGAAACAGTCTATCAAACCTACGCGCATACGTATTTAGTTAGTAAATTAAAATAACTTAAATTTCGTTATGAATTCGTGTGTTTACCTATCTTGATTTTATTCACTCGCGGTTCGTGCTAAGAAACCCACACATATTTAGGCACAATTTTTAAAGCTATATGATAGATACTACATCTTTGTTTGAATTAGCTTTCTTACGTATTATATTTGAAAACCATTAAGCATTTTTTAAATGAATGTTACAAAAAGTAGGTAATTATAAGTATTTCACTCACTGTGTAATTAGATTTAATTTAAAGTTATGAAAGAAAGAAAATTTTTATTAGGGAAAAAATAACAATGTAATGTTTTTAAAACATCTGAGTGAGATAGTAAGAATTATTTGGAATATGTCGTCATGATAGAAAACTTTTATGTGTGTTGTGATTTATGAACAATCAATAAATTTTTATTTTATTAAATAGTATATTATATTTATATCGTCATCTAATAAAATCCATTATGATTTGTATTAGTGCGACAATTGTATTGATGAGAGTTGTCGAAATAATGTTAAAAATCAGTGTGCACTAATATGTAATCAGTTTTTGTATTACAATGGTGATGAGTGAATATACTTGTTATAGTGTACAAATACTGTTTTTGTTTTATTATTAAGTATTTGAATTTAAAACTTTTATTTATGATTTTGTATTCGCCTTGTGATTACAAATATGTTGTTTAAAAAAAGAAGTAGGTAAAAAGTACTTACCTATCTAAGTATTTATTTGTTATAGGCTTATAGGTATTGAATACCTCGGAAAATTTGGAAAAATATTAGTTAATAAAAATAAGTTAATATTTTTAAGTAATTAGGCAAACAATAGGATATTTGAATAAATAAATTCAGATGTATTATGAGTGTTAGGGCAAGATATCGCCAAAATGTTTCGCGTTACCCATGTACAAAATATTTGTAGATCGGTAAACAAATAAAAGACTATTAAATAAAACAACTTTTATTTTTTACCTATACTAAATTATGCTTATTAAATGGATGGTACTGAAAACTAATTTCCGGGCATGGGTTTTGTTTTAAATATTGCTAAGGAAACAATGGGCGATGCCCGAAATTTTTAAAAATGCTTGAATAATTTACTGTTTTTAGGAATAATATTCCCGACTAGCAAATGCCCGCGACTTCGTCCGACGGTTACCTACTATAAATTATATATCTCGGGAACCGTACATTTTTCCGAGATAAAAAGTAGCCTATCTTTTAATCTTGGTCATAGTCCATTTCTGTGCCAAATTTCATCAAGATCTGTTCGGTAGTTTTTGTGTGATGCGTATACAAACATACAGACAGACAAAAATTCTAAAAACAATTGTTTTCGTTTCTATAGGTCCTTTATAGAGCCCCTATATATGTTTTTCTTAAATATCTCCCATGTACAGACAGCTCAGTTACAGTTTTATTATATGTATAGATTACCATTAAAAATATCAAGTTTTGTAGGTTTATGAAATAATTACAAAAAATTATTGAACATGGTTTTTAGGCAAGTCTTTTTTTCTTTAAAAAAAATGTTTCTGCATTTTCCTTTTTTCATGAGTTTTGAGTATATTCTTTTTTCAGATACTCATTATCTTCAGACGTATCACTTGAAGCTTTCATCTTAAATTCTTGATCCCCGATAGGGCTATAAGGCATTGATTGACTTTTATAATATGCGTTGTAGGGGTGCTGTGTATACACACAAAATGTAAATGGAAATTTATGTATATTCATTTTTAGGGTTCTGTCATATACAATGAACCGCTACAAATTTGTGCAGTATGATTTTGAAAAATGAAATTATTAAAGATGTAGTAAGCACTTCGTGGAGGTATCTGAAAAAAAAAATTCTTTTTTCTAAGGAACCGAATTTGACAGATATCATAGAATAAGTCTTTGTAAATTAAAATCCTATATTTCATCCTAAAATAATATTTTTATTATGTCAATATTATGTGAAATATTCACTTCTAAATTAGTCAAGTTCTAAACAAGTCTTTCTCACCGTTCTAAGTTTTTTTAAATATTGTGTATAAAGAATTCTATAAAAACCTTGAAGTAAATTAGAAAACTCCCGACACAATGCACATATCAAATTTTTAACACCCCTCTTTTTGGGACGAATCCGACTCGTACTTTTTTTAATGTAAGAGGCAAACAAGCAGACAGGTCACGTAACGTTAAGTGATCACCGCTGCACATAGACACATGCAACACCCGCGTGGTCACAGAAGGGTTGCCAGCCTTTAAAAAGCCATCCCCTAAAGGAGTGGGCGGGGACGTTGGGCCTCCGGCTCTCCCACTCACTGGACGGAGCATGGCGGCTGATAACCGCCATTCAGGCTTCGGTCTTCTGTGGGAGTGTGGTACTGCTCCGGACGAGCTGGCCCATTCACGCTGTAGGCTAAAAAAGCATGCAGCAGGCTCATACCACTATGGCGGCACTTGGTGGGTTATTGTTTTTGTATGTAACACTAAAGTCAATAAAGGGAAAAGGTGTAAAACTGAAATTCTCTTCATTAATAATTTAAGGCTGGTATAATACTTAACTAATATCAATAAACAAAATCACACTGTTTTTTGAAGTTAAGCTGTTTTAAGCGGAAGTACGTTATATTTATAACTAGGGGCCGCCCGCGACTTCGTCCGCGTGGAACCCCTATGAAATACAATTAGGAATCAATCCCGCGGGAACTCCGGGATAAAAAGTATCCTATGTCCGTATCCTGACTCTAAGCTACCTCCCTACCAATTTTCAGCCAAATCTGTTCTGCCGTTCTTGAGTTATAAGTGGTGTAACTAACACGACTTTCTTTTATATATATAGATATAAAAATATTATTGCTAACTGGTTGAATATACAATAAATAGAGATGAGTACATGTATGTGTAAATTTGCTCAAATATTTATCTCTGTATATTAAACATATATCATTTCAATATTTGCGTACATTTTGCGGTCAGTCTTCCAATATTAAAAACTGGCAATTTATTAGAAAGGGAAGCATACCCCTACTGAGTTATCTCTGTCCGACTGCGTCCTCTTTCATTGAAAAAAAAGAGACAGTGTGCTATCCTGTTGTACGTTAGTTGCATAGATAAATAATATGTAGTAAACTAGTTAGTTGTACCATAGAATAAGAAGTGAAAGAAGGAGCATAAAGGCATTTAAAATGTAGCAACTTCTGACTGTACCATAGACAATAGACAAAAACTGGTGATGTGACAATATACAAGATCAATACCGATATCGATACTCAACTCTGAGTTATGGTTATATATTTATTAAGCAGTATGATTTTTTTTTCTATATAAGGAATTTAATTACGAAAGGATATCTGGTTTAGAAACCCTTTCGTACTTAAATATTTCGTTACCGTTAATCTGTAGTGCTAGGTTCAGAATTACAGTATTTAATATCTAATAGACGAGTTATCTTCACATCATCTAATCAGCCTTTTATTAAAATGTCACCTTATATTCATTTTTTTCTAACCTAAAAATACTTCATTAGAAAAAATGGAAGATAACTGTACGAGTTAATTTATCGCTACTTCCATTGTATAAATTCTTCTATCAAACTAGTGTTATCAAACGTACAGCAATTGCGGTATCGTACGACAATTATATTATATCTTTTTGAAGTCGATTAAAAAGAAGATTGTATGGCATACGGCGGGACAGCACTGAGCATTACCGTACGCTAAAATATGGCAATCACGACACCACAAAAAAAAGCAATGAACCGTTAGAAAAAGGTCTGGTGGTCAGATTAAAAAAAACTCATTCGGTCATTAAAGATGCATAGTTCACCTTAAAAAAAAGCTCATTTGGACATTAAACGAGCAATATATATCCTAAAAATGGTCGTTTGGTGGTCAGTACACCTAAAAAAAAGGAAAGCTTATGCGGGTATTTAACATGGCATGTACGGTATTTTTTATTACGGCAATCCAATATACGGTCAGCTGCAACCGGCAACACTGCTGTCAACTGTCACTGTCAGTTGCCAATAGAGAGCTGTCCTGTTCACTTCCACTAGCTATGTGTTGTTATGAGTTTTACAGATAACACAACGAAACGTTATCAGTGTTTTCATAACGTTATCCAAAACGTCTATTTTTAAAACGATCAACGTCAGGGGCCAAATATATTTTAAAACAGTTTTGGTTTACACAATGAGTTCGTTTTGATTGATTTATTATATTGCGTTTTAAACTGACTAAATTAAAATAAACTTTCCTTCATACTTTAACCAGGCTTAGGAAATAGTTCTATTTAGACATTTAGGCTCCGTTTTGCATTGCACTGTAACGACCTCTGTGAT